>JARQZK010000933.1:60000-79970 GCA_030704885.1 Cynegetis impunctata | reverse complement strand
TTGTCAAATTTTCGAGTGAGAGTCCTGCAATTTAAAACGATATGTGTTGTTTTGAAGTTTAAGAATTTTGGACATCAACGTTGGTGTTTGCAGTTTAATAGGAAAAGTCTCCGTGATTGTGCTTTCGCTAATTTCTCAGTTAATTTGTGCATTTGTTTCATTGTGAAGTATGGTTGCGTTACTTGCCATCTTCTTGTTTTATCCGTCTTATAAATCTCTCCAATGTATTGTCAAATTTTCGAGTGAGGGTCCTGCAATTTAAAACGATATGTGTTGTTTTGAAGTTTAAGAATTTTGGACATAAACGTTGGTGTTTGCAGTTTATGTCCAAAATTCACAATACATAACAGCAAAATAGCGAAAATATACGGACTACCGAAAATACACAAAAAAGAAATTCCCCTTAGACCCATAGTATCATGTATTCAATCCCCTATGTACAACCTTTCAAAATTAATGGCAGAAATACTGAAAAACACTGTGAACAATAATGAATATTACATTAAGAACTCAATACACCTTAAAGAACAGTTGAATAAATTAAACATAACAGAAGAGGATAGACTATACTCACTTGATGTTGTTTCACTTTATACAAACATACCAATAGAACTAGTACAGGAAACTCTGAAGGAAAAATGGAATATAATAAAAGAACACACTAAAATACCAAAGGAAGAATTCATAGAAACAATACTCTTTATATTAAACAATAGTTATTTGCAGTTCAAAGACACCTACTATAAACAAACTAAAGGAGTAGCCATGGGGAATCCTATTTCCAGCGTAATCGCTCAAATGGTTATGGAACATGTGGAAGAAAAGGTCATGAGTAACTACGACAGTTCTTCCTTCTTCAGACGATACGTAGACGATTGCTTGCTAATTACAACATCCAACAGGATGAATAACATTCTAAATGACTTCAATAATACACACGAATTATTGAATTTTACGATAGAGGAACAAGAAAATAATAAATTGAATTTCCTGGATATGAAAATAATTAAACAACAAAATGAAATACACACACAATGGTATAAGAAGGAACAGATCACTGACCGCATATTAGATTACCACTCAAACCATCATATCACCCAAAAAAAGGGCACTGCAATTGGATACATAGATCGGGCACTGAAGTTAACATCACCACCACTTAGGCCACATATAATAACTAAATTAAAAACTATTCTACATAAAAACAATTTCCCCAGAACAATGGTAGAAGGCTTAGTAAAACAACGAGTTGATAAAATATATAACACAAGAACAAGACAACAAGAAACACAAGAACATAAACTACGGATTTCCATACCATTTACAAATAAAGTATCACATCAAATAGGAAATATAATAGCTCCATATAACATGCAGGTCACTCATAAACCGATAAATCAACTGAAAGGAACTTACAATAAACTGAAAACAGCAACCCCGAAATCGAAAAAATCTAATGTTGTATACAGCATACCATGTAAAGACTGCCACAAAGGATACATAGGACAGACATCACAACGACTACAGGACAGATTAAACGCACATAGATATACCAAAAACGCGACAACGGCACTTAACAAACATCAGACAGCAACGAAACACACTTTTAACTACGAAGAGGCTAAAATTCTGAGAATAGAACCCAAACAAAAACAAAGAGAATTCTGGGAAATGCTATATATACAATGGAACTTAGATAACACAGTAAATGACAGACAGGACGTAAAACAACTAAGTCACACATATCTACCAATACTAGCGAGACCAAATACATAGGAAGAAAAAGAACATATTCAGTGACACGACAGTAACAAAGACAACACTGACATTGACACACGACCGAGAAAACTCAAAAGACGTAAAAACTGCAGTTTGTCTTGAATGAAAATCATTTTATCATTTTAATAGGTATTTATAAACAGTCATTTGTGAAGAAATTTTGTACTACTTGTTTTATTTTTGTTACAGACAATATATATACTCTTTTAATGCTGAAGAAGGAGGAAAGTCCTCCGAAACGTCCAAACTATTTTGTTTTTTATTTCAATTTCAATACACACCTATAACAGCCAATAAATTCATAATTTGATATACTGGATAAAGATAGGTAATAAAGAAGTTGTTTATTTATAAATATATATATATATATATATATATATATATATATATATATATATATATATATATATATATATATATATATATATATATATATATATATATATATATATATATTATATATATATATATATATATATATATATATATATATATATATATATATATATATATATATATATACATATATATATATATATATATATATATATATATATAGATATAAATATTGAGTAAATCCTTCTCAACAAGGAATCCAACTCAAAGTAAGTAATAAGGGCTTCCTTATAGGAACAATTGATAATTATATTATTAGGATTTGCAATCATCATTTTTGACATAAAAACTTGAATATTTCAAAAACGTCCAGACTTAGGTATAGGACATGATGTACAAAATCTGCCTAGAATCTTGGCTATAATTCAAAAATGTAATAATAATTAGGGTAGCCCAATAAATGGAAATATTTTAGCTGAATAGGCCCCAAGATATCTAGCAAGTTTCCAAAATTTCAATATATATATATATATATATATATATATATATATATATATATATATATATATATATATATATATATATATATATATATATATATATACAACCTAAGTTCATAAAGATAACTAGTAGATTGAAACAAATATCAATGAAATGTTAATTTCATTAATGGAGTAAAGTTCTCAATCCAGTTCTAAAATATTTGAGTGTCACTCTCATTGTGTGACAAAAGATATAATATAGGATTCTCATTCAGTCATCTGCTCGTCACATTGATTTATTAATTTACACTTTCTCCGCAGATCCCGCTTCTGAAATGTGTACTTTGCTATCAATCATAGTCAGCAAAGAAATACTGAGTCAGCGTTAGTGCCGTATAGCTTTCAAGCCTCTGTCAGCATTTCAAGATGAATCGCCGCAAAAGACATCTTCAATAATTCCATCCGTTCGGAATTCAATAAGGCACCTCAAATTTCTCTCGATACGATACCATTCGAAGAATAATAAGCTTCTAATAAGCAATGATTCATCTCGAAATCCATGCAGGTGGCCTTTCAATTTATGTTCACTGGCTCAGCTCCGGAGTTCCGGTTTCTTTGACTTGAAGCATTTTATCCGATGTGAACGATCTTTTTCATGACGTGATTCGCAGCGACCAGGAATTCAATGCTGATTTTCCCTTCGAGTATTTCGGGAACCGATGGAAGATATTTCAATTATGTAGAGAATAAAGTCACTGCGGGAAAATAAGAATGGGGCCCTACATTAAGTTTTGTCGGTGTAGATGACAATTAGACCAGGGTAGAAGCCTTTAAAAATTATAAAAGTAAAAAAAAATAATAGTAGGACGAAACTTATCAGAAAAGGAGGAAAATATAATAAAAAAGAAAGGAATAATAATTTACGGGCGAACTGAGGTCGGGAAGGGGAAGGGGTGAGTTTTTAAGGGTAAAAAACGATTTATCTCGATTTCCGACAAAACTACTAGTCCTATGGAAAAAAGTCAAAAGGCAAAGTTGTAGGTAATAAAAATATCTACAATTTTTGTATTCATACTTTTATCTTATAACCTCCAAATTTATGTTAAAAATTCAAAAAACCAGGTTTTTGATTTTTTATTTTTATCTTTTACAGAAACAAATTTTTTTCGAAGAAATTTGGTGAAAACTTACCATTTTATATCCCAAATATACTATAACTTATTTGATTTGAAATATTAATTTTTTCAACTTATTTTGACTCAACTTCCTTATTTTCAATCGAAAATTCTCCTCTCAAAATATCAGCTTTTTTCAAAAAGTTGGTGTTCTTTAATCTCTACTTTGCGATGGTGTGTACATAACTATAGTAAATGTTCTCAGAAAATGCAAAAAATTGAAAAAAACTCGAATTCGAAATATTAATCTGGCAGAAAAATGAAACGGTGAAAGAGATCATGAATTAAATATTTGCGCTATGTAGGAAAACATTGCGCAGCAAGCAGCTATATTGTTTTTGATGGGTACCTCGATATTAAGAAATCAGTTACTGTCACAACAATACCAGCAGTCAATTCAACTAAAAGAGGAGAACTTAGTCGTAGAAAAACCTCAGACAATATTCCAGAGTTCGATTATCAAAACCGTACAAAAATACCATTTTTGCAAGAAAAATTTCATCTAACGAGAAAAACAGGGAAAAAATAATAAAAACGTTAATGGAAAGATTACAGTCACAAGAATTTTCCTGTAAACAAGTAGAAGAAGATGCTGATGCTAGAATAATTTTGATAATCGAACTCTGGAATATTGTTTGAGGTTTTTCTACGACTGCGTTCTCCTCCTTTAGTTGAATTAACTGCTGGTACTGTTAACTGCTGTGACAGTAACTGATTTTTTTCGAGGTAGCCATCAAAAACAATATAGCTGCTTGCTGCGTAATGTTTTCCTACATAGGGCAAATATTTATTCATGATCTCTTCCACCGTTTAATTTTTCTGCCAAATTGAAATTTCGAATTCGAGTTTTGTTCGATTTTTTGCATTTTCTGAGAATATTTACTATAGTAATGTATACACTAGTAGAAGGTAGAGATTTCAACGAACATAAAGCACACCTACTTTTTGAACAAAGCTGATATTTTGACAGTAGAATTTTCGATTGAAAATTAGGGTGCTTTTTCGATGTTGAGTCAAAAGAAGGTGAAAAAATGACTATTTAAAATCAAATAAATTACAGTGTATTTGGGATATGAAAAGGTAACTATTTACCAAATTTCGTTGAAAAAAAATTTCTTTTGTAAAAGATAAAAATAGAAAACCAAAAAATTGGTTTTTTGAATTCTTCACATGAATTTCGAGGTTATGTGAAAAAAGTGTTAATATAGAAGTAGTGGATCTTTTTATTACCTACAACTTTGCTATTCGACTTTTTTTCATAAGAATTGTAGTTTTGCCGAAATCGAGATAAGCCGTTTTTTACCCTTAAAAACTCTCCCCCTTTCCCTTCCCGACCTCAGATCGACCGTAAATTATTTTTCCTTTCATTTCTTTACATTCTTCTTATTTTTTTCATGGGTATCAACCTACTATTTTTTTTTTGGTTCCAAAAATTATCGACCCTGGTCTAAATGAGAAACGACTCATTTGAATGCACGAATAGCATAAACCTGGTTTGAATATTCGAAAATTAATTACTAATATAATTACTGCTGCTAGCTCTGTACTATACCAAAATAGTTATATTTTAGTAAGAATACAGTATGATTTCGAAGTCAATACTACTTCTTTAGATCACCTTGTTATTTGAAAGTCACAGAAACAAAACTACGCGTTTACATTACTCTTTTCTTCATAAAAAATAGATTACTGCACTGTGTTGAAAGTCAACAGTGAGGTGCGGGAGTAGTCTTCTGTTTTTTATGTTTCTATGGTAGTAGAACCTTATGTTTTAACTACTGACCCAGCTAGCTCAGCATTTAGACACGCTTATTAGCATTCGGAGGTTCCGGGTTCAAATCTCTGGATCGTCTCGTCTACCTTGAATTTCCTGAAGGTTTCCTCACAGTGTACGTAAGTCACTGCCTGCAAACTTACAAAGGCGAATTCTCAGCTAATATTCATCCTCTGAACCTCACTTTTCCTACTCTCTTCCATTAATTACTTGGTCCAATTCATATTCAACATACTTTTATATATGCGTGTATGATCTGTTCCTGCTAAACGAATGCCTCTCCGTAAGCTTAAGCGAACGTCCTCCCCACAAATACGTGAGGGATCAATGGAACGCATGGAACATACTTTCTTTCTTGTAGCTACGATAGTTACTGAGGTAACAACATTACCGCGGTAACACATAAATTTTCTTCATGATTATAAATCATTTGCTCGCTACTCTCCTTCTTATTTGAAATTTGATACTGATGTGCGTTTCGAATGAGTAGGGTGGAAACCTCATAATCTTATTCAATCTATATTTATTCATTGTACTATTTTATTTATTTATAAATAGGTACTTGAAAGAAGGCCAAGTATTTTCGATACCTAGAGAACACGATTACGCGCGAAATCTTCATACCAGACCAAAATTGGTTGCAACTGAGATATCTATCAACAGAAGCTACGAATGTAGAATACTTAAAATACATAATTAGGTAATCATTGAACCAATAAATCAATCTATCGAAACAATTTTCTAGGACATATATAGAGTGGAATGCAATGAATGTTATAGTTTGATCAAACGAGCGCAATTTCAACCATAAATGGGGATCTAGGCAAACTGTAAGACCAATCAATCATTTCGTTCACTCGACTGACTCGACTGCGTTGTTGTTGGTTCAAAGCAGCGTCGGCGGTTTCAGCTTCACCAGTCATTGGAGCTAGAATTACAATATAAATTATTATAGATAAGAACTTGCAGTGAATTGATTGTTAGTCAAAAAAGATTACGAAAAACGAGGCCAAGGTTTGTATGAGTGCATTAAAACAGGAAAATTCTTTTGACGTACTTCTAAAGCTATTAATGGCTTTTAAAAAAATAAATTCTGAAAATTACTTCAATACAAATGTGATATATATTGGTGAGAGTGTATAACATTATGATTTTTTGTGATTTACAATGATTCATTCGTGAATAAAATATTACTGACTGGAGTATTTAGATGGTTCAGCCTCTAAAGATTTCACACAATGAAATATATGGACACAAGGAATAAAATATTTAAAGTAGGACGTTTGGTCAAACAGCAAATATGTAACTTCGAATAGAATCTTGATGAAAACAACTAACGAAGAACAGAAAACCTTTGATGCAGAAATATAAACCAGTTCACGAAAACTTTTAATTTCTTGACATTAATATCAAATAAGTTATTCTGAAGCGTTAATTCACCTCTAGCCGAATAGAACCAAAATGGAAATGTAAAATTGAAATAATAAGCTGCATCTTCAACTACCTACTATTAAATGATGGTAACCTTATTGTAATCTTTGACAAATTTTAAACTTTTGCTACTACCCAGTTTGAACTGAGTATTTTACACACATTTGACTCAGTCAACCGCTCTCTACATTGTGTCTCAAACAAAGTTCACATGTCTTCAAGGTGTAGGGGAGAATGGGGAGGGTTGAGCCACTTTTTTTCAGCGACCTGGTTTTCTGTCGTGTTTTAGTAATCGCATAAAGTTTTTTACATATTAATTAACTATTGGTTTTAATTTTTTAGCATAATACCAAGATTATTTTAAAAATTGTTATTTAAGCAATAAATAGTGAAATAAAGTACCTCATGCACTTGTCTCAAACCTCCTTTATGAAAGGAGGCTTGAGACCAGTGAAGGGAGGTTTGAGGCAAGCGTAGGGAGGCTTGAGACGATAAAGTCTCGAGTTAAAATCAAATTTATTAAAGACAGTTAACGATTGTTTAACCCTTTAACCCTGCAATAATAATATTTAACAGAAAAATGCACAGACGTACTTGAAAAAAATAAAAGAATACAGCAGTTATAAAAATATTTGCCGAAAAACCTAGAATAAATTTTCATATTTGGAAAAATCGACTGGGAAGGAAAGGGTCCTATGTGTTCTTGTTGTTCTTTCAGTAAAGTAGGGGTTTGGTAACTTAACCAGATCGTCCCTAGGTGCACAACATTCATCGGCGACATCGGGAAAAATAAATTTGTATCCTGGAGGCTTTAGTCTCATGCATAATAAGTCGTATTCGTTGCCATTAATATTTGTGACCTTAGCAACGTAATGTCGGAAAGTCTTTTTGGTGGGAAATCGTACAAGAACATATGTAGTCATCCTTAAAAACTTCTTGATTCATATAGCTTTCTTCAGCATTTTATTTTTCAATTTGTTCCTCAATATCGCTTAACTCATCAGAACTCGAAAAATTGAAAGAATCGTCAGATTGTTCAGATTCCTCCATGACTATCTCAATCTTCTTTTATTTAACGGGCACCTGTTTTTCATCTTCTATCAACAATTTTTTTTTAGTCCTTCCACCCTTTCTTCTTTTTCTATATTTTGCTCCTCCTTTTTTTTTACCTCTTACCTCAAATTCTTTTTTTATTAGGGCTTTTACGGGAGTGTCCGTTAAAATCTGTGTTTTCCCACATTTCCTTCCAGCTTTCATTTCACGTGGAAGAGCTTTCGGAAATGGCCTTATAACTTCAGGGCTTACAAATGCATTTGGATTATTTGGGGAAATATGGCTATCATGGTTGTCTAGTATCAGCAGACACTTATGATTCTCGTTGACTCGGGAATAGTTGATGAAGTGCTGTAAATATTTTTTTAAATTCTCGTGGGTCATCCAACCTGTTGGATTAACAGCAGCATCGGCACCAATGGGAAGTCATCTTTTCATATAATCCTGGATCCTAGCACTCGGAAAAATTAAAAAGGGAGGAATAGTGTTACCAGACGCACTTATAGTGCATAAAACTGTTACCAGTGATCCTCTTTCACACGATGTTGCCTTTGACACCTGCTTCTGCCCTTTCTTCGCAATTATTTTTTGCGGCTTATGTGCTGTTGTAACTCCTGTTTTATCTGGATTATATATGCAATCAGGTGTAATCTGTTCCCTTGTCATGATGTTTTTTAAATTGTCAAAAAATAACTGCACGGTATATTTATTCAATACAGTGGCACGTTCTACACTCGTGGTTTCTGGTGTCCTAAGTGATAAGTTACTATGTCTTGACATAAAACCTCTTGGCTAATCACGCGTTGCTGCTCTATTTTTCTCCCAAGCTGCTGAAACTTTTTTGTTATTTTCAGTTGCAAAGATGTAAGCAAACTTTCTTACTGCGATTGGAGTAAGTCCATAACGTAAGTCAGCGCATTTGAGCAGATATTGAACTAGCAAATATTCTTCTTGATTAGTAAAAATTTGCGAAAAATTAAAGTTTACTACAAACGATACGATTTCGTTTGAATTAAATTTATGCACGTATCTAGATTACATTTTTTGACGACTGTGCGGATTTTACCATTAGTACTACATATTTCCCGTACTGCAGTTTCCAAAATTTCAGGATCTCGGCCTTTCGATTTCCACTTAAATCTGCAAAAAAATTATTATTGTAGATGCTGCAGTGAAGATTTTAGCAGAAGAAACTAAAGATTAAACTACGTTGACGTATAGTTTTTCACTTGAAAAAGAAAAACCAAACTGGAAACGAAGTACAGGTTTTTTAAAACCATGATGGGAGGTTTGATCCGTGTCTCAAACCTACCACATGAAACCTGTTCATCCCTCCCCTCGTTCCAGTAGGCACAACAAATTACGATTTTCAAGTTGAAACACAACCTAACAAATAATTTAATACATGAAAGTATGTTAAATTATTATATTATTTGTGTAATTCATTCATATATTTCCAAATATAATAATGTGAATAAAGAATCCTTATACAGTTTGTTAATAAACTTACATTGTTTAGCCTCAAAAAAATTTTCACTATAACTTTTGTAAACGACTTGGATTTGTTGTTAAACTTAGATAGCGTGAAAGAAGCAATGACTTAGTATCCACTAAACGGAAAAGTAAATTTATTCAAGGATACGTTACCAATGAAACATTTATGTCTCAAACCTCCCTCTGGCCCAACCCTCCCCAGTCTCCCCTACTTGAACCTAGGCATGTGAACTTTGTTTGTTGTTTGAATGTTTTGTTACGGACGACATTGTCAACTTTTTAGTAGAAGAGAGTTATAAATATGCTACAGTGAATAACTGTCAGATCCCTCATATAACTCAGGATGAAATTAGGTGTATTCTGGCTAAACTCATTGTGTCAGGATACGACAAAAAACCATCTAAGAAAAGCTATTAGTGGTGGCCAATTTTCACCTGGCTTATAGGTGCGGCTGTTCGAAACGCTTGGATAATTCACAGAATTCATCACCCAGAAACTTCTCAGCTAAATTTCAGAAGAGATATTGTACAGATCTATCTGAGGAAATTTCAAAATTTACCAAAGTCTTCAGGAAGACCAACATCATATTCAACAAATTCTACAATATCGCCAGATATTCGCCTAGATGGAAAAGACCATCTAATTCAATATGTACCCGATAATAAACGCCAGCGATTAGCAGGAAAGAACCATAAAGGTAGCTCTGTTCGTACACAGTGCCGAAAATGCTAAGTAGGTTTATGTATTGACTGTTTTATTCAGTTTCATACTAAATAAATTCATTTGTTGTCACATTTTAAGATAATAAAAACATTCAAATCGAAATAAATAATGTTCTGTTTTGTTTATACTTTCCACCCCTTATAGGACCAGTGTTCCATATATGGAACGCCGCCATTTTCAAAATTGAAGGCTGTCAAACAAATTTATTGATCTACTGATGTTTGTAGTGTAATTTAAGTAGTGATAAAGGTATTGAATTCATAATACCACAAATTTATAAATTCAGTCCTTAATGGGTTATTAATTGATGAATTGGTCACTTCATAGATACAATAGAAACTTATGTTGAGCAAGTAGGCTGGTATAATGAACATCTAGTGTAAGACCCCATGTCTTATGAAGATCAGGAAGATCTATGAGACTACAATGAAGTTGACGATACTTGTTAATAAAAAAATTCCTTTATCTATGATGCTAATATTATCAGAGACGAAAATTCTCACCAGTTCTACACAAAAAAGTGAATTTCTGTTGTATTTGATGTAATAATTATTTATTTTTTCTGCAGAAAGATAATGTATTTTCGAATTTCATGATGATTTCAGCAATACGAGACCTGAAGTCCAAAACACTGAAAATTATTCTTTAAATGAAAATAAAGGTATTCTTTGTTATAATTTTTTGTTCTGAATCAATATCAAAATTTACCGATGAAAAGTTTCCAACAAGATATATAAACCGACTCTAGATGATGTACTTCCGAAATCTTACAACAGTCAATATATACGAGTTATGGTGATATCAACTTGTAGATCCCGACGAAGTAAGCAAAACGATCACGTGATCAATTCATGTCATAAGACTTTGTGTAGGTACTGTTATTGGTGCTTTCTTAAAATAAACTTCCTTGGGTGAGCACCGATACCATAACACCAACTCGTATAACGTGGGTGGATCACATGACTGTTTGCTTCTTTGGAATCTACAGGTTTACTCGAATATGTTTATTTTTAGAGCCTTGCACAAAAGTATACAGAAGATAAATATTAGCCTAGCATTCACCTGAAATTTCTAAGGAGTTACTTATTTATGTCATGAGGAAATCTATGAGAATATACTGCTCGGCTATGAGTTTTTTCTGAGATTTCTTTATGGTATAAATAAATAAGGTACTGCTTGCATTCTTATAAAGTCAAATGTTGAGCCAATATTCATTCCCTGAACCTTGCCTCCCCTGTTTCATAAATTAACTGGTGTCACCTATCCTATAATATACGACGATACCCAAGCACACATTGGTTAGAAGCGAGGTTGAACAGGGCAAGGCGGGGTTGCCTCGTTCTGCCTTACATTTGTTCTGCATCAAATGTACCCTTGGCTCATTTTTCTTTGTTTTATTGAAATAACTTAAAAAGTCTTTCATAAAAATAAGTATACCCTTTAGATAAAGTATCAAAATAAAGGTTTTTGCTTCAACATGTTCAAAGATTGGTTCTTTTATATGATTCGGAATATTTCAACATTTTTACAATTGAATAATAAATTATTGTGAAGCTTAAAGCAAATTAATTCAATTTCATCGAAATCTGAGTTCCAAATCATGATCTCATATCGTAGAGGAAAGGATATGATTTTTTCATCACATAAAACTCCTAGAAGTGATCATCCTGAAAAAAATCTCGAATACAAATAAATTAAAAATAATTTCGTATGGACAATGATCAAACCGATATAAGATATTAAATATATTCATATGTGCTATACATTTTGTTGATTTTTTAGTTTAGTTCAAATATAATTGTATATTGCTTGAAGAATTAGTACAGAAAGTGATAGGAAAAATATAATTGGAGGGAAGACGAATGCTCTTATATAATATTAATTGAGTTTTCAACAAAAAAACGCTGCGAACAAGATACCTGATGAACTAGAGCAAATTCATTTATCTCGTATCTTATAACATATAAAATGTGAACTGACAAACGGCCTCAGGAAACATTTCGTAAAAAGTTTAAGGAAATCAAAAATCCCATCGAAGCATGTCTCTTAATTCTTCTAAAGAGGCGAATGTGAAACGATTCGTAGAACATAACCGAAAAAGATACTTCCGGGTCGTATTCTTTTATTTATCCCGCCATAAATCATAGCCCGCGAACAAGTTGGATCATTTGGACATCATTCTAATGAGCATTAACCAGCCAGCTCTGACTGCTCTGTGCGGAAGCGAAGAATTGGCAGCCGTATTAGGGAATTATTTATAGAAAGCCGTCGTTGTATACATTTATGTTGTTCTAGATTCAAAGTTTCTATGGGTTTTGCACACAGCGCGAATACAAATGCCTCGAGTGGCGTCTCGCCGCCTAACCATTGATGGCGCCACGACCCGGTTTAATGACGTCATCTAGAAAGACGACTTCCGAAAAACGCCTCCTTCTCATCCTATATTTCAGGTTATTTTGAATCGAAGAACGCGCGATAAATCCGATCTTGGAGGAGATTGCAGGGGTGAGAATTGAGACATTTCCTGTTCCACCTGTTCGGAGAAGGAAGTCGAAAAAAGAGTCTAAATTCGTATAGAAATGAAAATGTAGTTTATGGGATTTCTTAACGGCAATAACATTGTATTGAATACCCATCTTTCAAAATTGTGAGGGAAGTGGTTATTCTAGAAGCGAATATTCAGTAAGCGATGCTGGTTGTGAAATTCAATGGCTTGTGAATTTCGGTAAACAAGAGAGAAATAAGACGATTTCAGAACTTGTTTAAAGATCACTAAAAAAGCTTGGCAAAGTATGAAGAATATTTTTCTCCTGAAATTGGAATCAACTCAACGGAAAATTGGAAAATCCCACGTGCCTGAAGATGATGTTGAATAAACACATAATTCCTATTTTCCTAAAAATATTTTGTGTTCCATATTTGCATTCTACGATGAGAAAAAGAGGTTTAATTTATATGAACATTCTATTTGTCTTTACTTTAATATCTAGTTGAAGTCAATTTTTTTAGGTAACAATTAATTTTCTCTATGTATTTTTTTTAAATAATAGACTTGAATCTAAAGAGTAATATTAAATCGGGGTAATAACCCAATGTGCGTCGTCTTCAAAATTGATATAATAAAAAGAATATTGGGTATGAAGCCAAATGGAAACTAATCAAGTAGATGCTTCAACAATATCAAGCTTTCTCTATCATTTATTAGCTTCTTCAGGAATCTGGAATCACGTATCTAGAATATGGGTATTATTAAAACTATAAGAAGGTATTTATACAGACATAGAAAATAAAATTTGAAAATTACGTTTGTAAGTTGAAACTGTAAAATACAGTAACATTTTATTCTATCTACTGCCAAATCTATCTCAAAGTCACATAGCATCTATAGCCTCGCAAATCAAATGCTGGGAAGAAATGGACAACGAAAAGTAGAGGAATAGATAGAATGTGCTCACGAAGAAAGAGGGTATCACACTATGGAAGATGATTATCTAAATAACTAAATCAGCCCAGAAAGTTCTGACATTCTTCTCCATCAGCTTAGGAAAATGAAAGAAATTATAATGTGTTGAAGTTACGAAGCCAAAAAAGTGATATCTTGAGTAATTTTATTGACCGGGCGCTGAGAAACATTCCGTTTGCAAAAACTAATGACCTCATTGTAATTGATGATTTGAGTTAAGAAAGACTCAATAAATGATATTGTGGAGGTTGCCGGACGGCATTCCAGTTTTTTTTCGGCCCTATAACAGGAGTTTTCGATTCCATCGCTCTAGCTGTGGAAAAAACGTTGTCCTTGGCTATTAAAAGGTTGTTTGGGTAAGGTAAAAAATTCAAAACGGCATGATCATAATACAATACAAATTTTATCATTAAAAAAAGTGCTTTACATATTAATAAGTACTCAAGAAAAACAAAATTTTGCTAATATGCAGGTAAGTTAGGTAGATTAATTTCACTTTTTTTGCAACTGAAATCAGTATTACATTTTCAAGGCCTGATTGAAGAATTTGGCAGAGGCGATTTTGCCAAATTGAAGAAAATTCAGAGGCTCATGTATTGGTTTCGAGGAATTTTTCCACAAATATGTTTGTGCTGCAGGTCTCAAGCAATGTAAATACAAAGCATCAGAGTGCATCGATACATTTAAATTGAACCCGATATTACGAATACTTAAATTGAAACGAAGTTCATCTGCTGTAGATTTTCGTTTAGCAAATAGACATTTGATGCGTTGATTTAATGACTTAGTAATTGGTGTTGTTCAAACCTACTTGTATTGAATTTAGGGAAAACTGAATTCATTTATCTTGGCTTAAGTGACACTGGTAGTGGGTGAATGAAGTTAAGATATTTCAATTTTACCTTATTGTCCAAGGTTTCTATTGAATTCTTTGGAGTTTAAATGGATAGTAGATTGAAAGGGTGTAGTCATATTGATGCAATGAATTTAAAAACTGACTGCATCTTTTTCTTTCCATAACTTAAAACGGACCTAACCTTTTATATTTTTGCGAATATTGCGATATGCAGGTCGGACACATAGAAATTTCTAAAAAAGGATTAGTGAACACAGGCAAAGTTATATAAATCATAACTATGATTCAATATATGCTAGACATTCAATAAGAGAGACATATGATTTCAATTCCGATTTCAAAATTCTATATCTCAGAAAAAAAAGGTTCAAAATAAAATCTTATGGAAACTTTGGAAATCTATAGGCTACAAAATTCCCAGAAAATACTAAACATTAATTGGATATAAACAGCTCCCTCCTTCTTAACTTTTTCAACAAATAAAGGTAGTTTATTCTTAGAATTCCCGAATGGATTTCCTAAATTTATAATCGTCTTTGCAAACCTTGTATTAGATATTTTAGTTTTAGTTTGAAATTCGCATCTGAAGAAGCTGTAGTGTCAGCGACACGCGTTGTGCAACTGTTTTGTTTTATTATATGTGAAAATCGTTAAACTCAGTGTATCATTCCTCGAACTTATTACTTTGGTAAAACTGAACTGTAACTATGATTATGTAACAAAAGAAATAGTGGAGTTCTCTTATCCCTAAGCATAGAGCACCAAAATTTGGATATTCACCTTCTTATCGAGATATTCAAGTTTTTAATCAGTTGCCATCAATTCTGTAGTAGCAAAAAATTCGTTTATTTCAAAAAGTACTCAAATTGTTACTTTTGGTAGAAGCCAATTATAGGGTATCAGAGTAACTGAATGACTCTGATGTAATTAATACTGTGAATTTTAATTCAATTTTTAATCTTGTTTACAATAACTTATTTTGAACAATGTTACAATATTATTTGATGATCAATATATATATATATATATATATATATATATATATATATATATATATATATATACATATATATATATATATATATATATATATATATATATATATATATATATATATATATATATATATATATATATATATATATAAATATATATATATATATATATATATATATATATATATATATATATATATATATATATATGCAATTTTGTTGTCAACGGCTGCTTCCATATAATATAAAAGTTCTATACCGATAATTCTGCTCTACTTTTTTAATATTTTCCTGCGACTAATTTCTTTGTTGTTAGATAAATAGTACCCTATTATTTTTATTTTCGAACATTACGTAGGTAAAGGTTTCTGTGGTTTCCCTTGCCATCTAATGATAACAATTTTGAATGTTGATATTAGACTAAATAGCACGTAATAAATAACAAAGAACAAGCACATTCGAAAAAATTTTTATCAAGACAAAGTAGTCTTTGTCTATTCAAATTTTTTCAAATCAATAAATGTCAAAGAAATTTCAATTTTTTCAAAAGTTTCGAAAAACTACGTATGTCGTAGTGAAGCGTCAACTTTTTAATAAAATCGAGATTTTTAAGATTCAACCAGCCTGTTATTGCTAATAATTATCAAGAGATTAAAAATAGATCAGAGGCAACAACAATTCGAATAAATATATAGATAAATATATATATATATATATATATATATATATATATATATATATATATATATATATATATATATATATATATATATATATATATATATACTTTGGATTTGTTCGTCGAAGAATTTGTCTGTTTATGAGGAATGTGCCGATTCAAATTTTGTCATAGTATCGTCCTGCTCTAAGTACATGCAATTTTGTTTTCGTAACTTGTAATGTAATTTCAGCTTAACTCCTGATGAAGTCCACATAGTTGGACGAAATATAGAGTTCGTAGTAAAAATTCACTGGTAATTGGAGAGCCCCCATAGTCGGAATACCCTTAACCTCATATTATATATATATATATATATATATATATATATATATATATATATATATATATATATATATATATATATATATATATATATATATATATATATATATATATATATATATATATATATATATATATATATATAAATAATATTCAACTACAAGGAGAAAAATTATTATATAAAATGATATAATAATTGAACAATAAATAAAATACGTTTTTTACCTCAACCTTACCAAGTAAATTAACATATAAGAACTCAGCTTTTCGTACAATAAATTAACTGATTAACAGGATATTCAATAGAAATGCACAAGATCCTTATTCTTATGCCATCCAATTAAATACAGATGTACACATTCAGTCTCGATATAATACCATATACAACAAAACACCAATAATGTAATATCTTATCTTTAAGTGAAACAAACTTTTCGCAATATCGTGATTGCTCCTCCATTGGTAATGAGAACTTTAAATACAAGTTTTACCACAAAAGTGTTCTTGACTAGCTTCAATAATTCAACAAGTTATAATTAAAAGCAAGATTTCTTTAAAAATTAAAAAGCGATTATGAAATAAGGTTCACAGCAAACTACATTCAATATAAACTTGAGTAAAGGCTAATGAAAGAAATTCAATATTTTCTTGGTATCGTTATTTTTGGTGATACAGATATAATCACCGTCAGAAGGCTATGAAGAAGTGAACGGACGCTAAATTATCTGTTGTTTGGAACAACAGCCGTTGCTGATTAACCCAGCTACCAACATTTCAATCGAAACACAATTGTTTCGCTCCGCTTGTAGCAGTTCATTCCTCGTTCCCACCCCTTTTACGTCGTTCCCCGCGTTCTCCTCACATTTCTATTATTAACTTAAATATATCTCCAGATCTTGCGAGGGTTGCTAATGAAATCATATCCACTGAAATTGACAGAGCCTCAGAATTGGGCAATTAATTATGGCGCACCAGGAAGAAGTTGCCGTTTGACCGTAGCGTGTTCTATATATTGGATTTCGTGCAGTTGATTCATGTCACGTATCAGGTTGATACTCATCTTTCCTTCCTTGTATGGGGTGTGTTCAAGAACATGCTATTTGTTCCTCTTTCTTGAGAAACTATAATAACAATAGAAAAACGCCCCAAGAAAAATTATGATTATAGCTCTTCAGAATTCCCTCGGCAGCCTCTATGAAATGCAATGATATTGATATGTATGATATATGTCGAGAGTGTATTCAACGAATCTATGAATTGGACGATTTTTATCAACTGATAGAGATAGCACTAATTCATAGATATGAATGTTTGTACATGGATTGATAATAAACTTCACTGCCAAAATGAGAAATTGAATTCGACAGTCAAATTTTAATGAGAATAAATCTATAGTTTATTATATTCAACATCGACACATTATGCACGGAACGAATGAATTAGTTCAGTTAAACATGTGGTAAAGCTTGTTTTTATGTGCTGTTATGTTTGTTAGTCTTAGTGCGATTGTCTTCGAAAATGATATATAACTCACTAGGGACCTACAGTTTGACACCGGTTCAGAAAGGACAATGGACTTATAAACTATTCAAATTATTACAATTTGAAATTTGAAAATTATAACCAATAAGTAGCTACTCAAAAACATTTATAGTATTTATATCTTATCTGGAATTTGAACCCAGTACCATCTTAATCCGAAAATAATAGGCTATTTCACTGCATCGAAATTCAACAGTGAAGTACGGAAATGGTTGTCATATCTGATATATATATATATATATAACTTTTTGATAATTATTAGCAATAACAGGCTTGGTCAATCTCAAAAAAAAATTTTGATAAAGCCACGAATGTCGTGGCGAAATGTCAACTTTTTGATAAAATCGAGTTTTTTGAGATTCACCAATCCTGTTATTGCTAACAATTATCAAAAAGTTAAATAGAGTTCACGGGCAACAACAATTTAAATGAATATATATATATATATATATATATATATATATATATATATATATATATATAATATATATATATATATATATATATATATATATATATATATATATATATATATATATATATATATTATATATATATATATATATATATATATATATATATATATATATATATATATATATATATATATATATATATATGTATATACTATATATATATATATATATGTATATATATATATATATATATATATATATATATATATATATATATATATATATTTGTTTTCTTTTATGCCATTGTGTTAGTATTTTATCTTGTTGTTTTAGTAATGTCATATCTGAAAAGTCGAGAGTGAAACAACAAGACAAAATACTTACACAATGGCATTAAAGAAAACAAGACACAAACCACATATTGGACTTCCACTCTAACCATCACATCACACAAAAAAAAAGAGTACAATCATGGGTTATATAGACAGAGCACTCAAACTGACTTCGACTACATTAAGACCCCAAATACTGATAGACTTGACTGAACAATTAAGACAAAACAACTACCCCATGACGATGATAAAAGGAATAATCAAACAAAGAGTGGACAGAATATACAACATAATGACAAAACAGAAAACAAATGAATCTAGGATACCGGTCGCCATTCCATATATAAAAAATTGTCCCATAATATTAAAAACATTTCAACACCATACAACATCAAAATTATAAACATACCTCGAAACCAGATTGAACAAATATATAGCAAGTTAAAAGTAGCAACGCCAACGAACAAAAAATCCAATGTACCGCTCTACCGCTCTCAAGAAACATCATACTACAACAGGGCCATACATTTGACTATCAGCATAGTATATGACATGACATACTATATGACACACTGAAAGATTTTAATAACATGCTAATGTTATTCGACAAGATCATTGTATTGATCGATTTCATATATATATATATATATATATATATATATATATATATATATATATATATATATATATATATATATATATATATATATATATATATATATATATATATATGTATGTTAAATTTAGAGTTATGTACCCTATCTTCTGATATATCAGCATTACTTATGATAATACGTTTTTGCAGGTTGTTCGTGATTTTATGTCGAGTGCTGAAGAAGATGGTTGTAAGTACCACCGAAACGTACAATTTTATACATTCATTAGTTTATAATAGGTAATTAATTAATAACTTAGGTTGAATTCTTGCACATCACTTGGTGAAACATCATAAAGAATAAAGTATAAACTTTAGAATAAAACACACTCGCTTATGTTTCATAAAAATATTTAGATACTGTATTTAGCAGTAAAGAATAGTCGACATATTTCGAATTATGAACTCATTATCAAGACTTTCTGAAGAATTAATTTTGAATCAATTTACCGTTTATATTT
>JARQZK010000933.1:42500-55000 GCA_030704885.1 Cynegetis impunctata | reverse complement strand
TGTTTTACTGGCATACACTAATTTTACATATGCCTAGTATTTTAAAGAAACATTATTGAAAAATACCTGAATAAATTCTAAAAATCTTGACATAAAATAGACCTTGTTTGGTAACTTTCAGTTTTTGGCCTGAAGGCCGTTTTTATTATGAGTTCAACTCAATAATTGCAAATGTGAAAAAATAACTAATATGATTTTCTGCAGTTAATTTCAAATGATGAATTACCAAACTTTGGAGAGTTACCTGCTAATGCTGCTTCTCCAGACAAGATACACCTGTCATAATCGACAGATTGAGCATATATCTCGTTAACGTCATACTCTTTCGAGAGAAATGAACCATATCTCATCCTGAGCCACCTTCCAACTGTGAATAATTCCTCAATACCATGCTGAAATGACCAATGCATAACTATATCAAAACAAGCTTAAATGTATATATATATATATATATATATATATATATATATATATATATATATATATATATATATATATATATATATATATAAAATAACTCTTGATAATTATTAGCAATAACAGGCTGGTTTAATCTTAAAAAACTCGATTTTATTAAAAAGTTGACGTTTCACTACGACATTCGTAATTTTTCAAAACTTTTGAAAAAAACTGAAATTTCTTTGACATTTATTGATTTGAAAAAATTTGAATAGACAAAGACTACTTTGTCTTGCTAAAATTTTTTTAGAATGTGGTTATTTATTACGTGCTATTCAGTCTAATATCAACATTCAAAATTGTTATCATTAGATGGCTAGGGAAACCACAGAAACCTTTACCTACGTAATGTTCGAAAATAAAAATAATAGGGTACTATTTATCTAACAACAAAGAAATTAGTCGCAGGAAAATATTAGAAAAGTAGAGCAGAATTATCGGTATAGAACGTTTATATGGAAGCAGCCGTTGACACGTGTTTCGGACTCTTTGGTCCTCATCAGAACGGCGTAGCAAAGCATTGGATTGAAATAAATAATTATATATAAATATTTATATATATATATATATATATATATATATATATATATATATATATATATATATATATATATATATATATATATATATATATATATAATCTTTTGATAATTATTAGCTATAACAGGCTTGTTGAATCTCAAAAAACTCGATTTTATTAAAAAGTTGACGTTTCGCCACGACATTCGTGGCTTTATCAAAACTTTTGAAAAAATTGAAATTTCTTTGACATTCATTGATTTGAAAAAATTTGAATAGATAAAGACTACTATGTCTCACTAAAAATTTTTTTCGGCTGTGGCCGTTCTCTGTTATTTATTGCGTGCTATTCAGTCCAATATTAACATTCAAATCTGTTATTATTAGATAGTAAGGGAAACCACAGAAACCTTTACCCACGTAATGTTCGAAATAGGTTCAAAATATTTTGATTTTGAAGAGTCAAAGAATAATAATAATAGGGTACTATTTATCTTTTTCTCAAAAATTTCTCATTGCGGCTGTGGCCGTCTTCAGTTATTAATTACGTGCTATTTAGTCTAATATCAACAGACAGGTCTGTTGATATTAGATGGGAAGGGAACCACAGAAACCTTCACCCACGTAATGTACAAAATAGGTTTAAAATATTTGATTGTTGTCTTTAAATATACATTACTTGTAACTTTGAAGATCACATGTTCTAAACTATACTTTTTTTTTAGAAAAATTGAAGATTCTAGATGTTTAGATTTTGTCTAAGAAGATGAGTTGTTATGGTAAGAGTTTGTTTGTTTTGATTTATGTTGTTTCTTAGAAAAATTAAAGAATTAAATCTGCGTATATTGAACTCAAATGTTTCATATCTGTTCTATCATTAACGACTTTATTTAAATTTTTTCGAATATGTAACATTTCTAAAATTTCTCTGCGTTTTTGATCTTTTTCTATTTCTAAAATAAAAGTATGATTCTCATTGTTTTTATGTTTTATTAGTGCTGTGGTTTGTGTTGTGATATATTTGTGTGCTTTTAGTCTTACATCACCTACACACAGACATGAAACATTACAAGATGTCCATAGTGAGACATAGTAGTCTTTTTCTATTCAAATTTTTTCAAATCAATGAAAAATGTCAAAGAAATTTCAATTTTTTCAAAAGTTTTGAGAAAGCCACTAATATCGTGGCGAAACGTCAACTTTTTAGTAAAATCGAGTTTTTTGAGATCAAAAGATTAGAAATTGTTCACAGGCAACAACAATTCGAATGAATATATATATATATATATATATATATATATATATATATATATATATATATATATATATATAAATTTTCATAAATATATATATATAATATATACATACACATATATATATATATATATATATATTATATATATATATATATATATATATATATATATATATATATATACATATATATATATATATATATATATATATATATATGTGTGTGTGTGTGTGTGTGTGTGTGTGTATGCATATGTATCAAGTATAACTCACGTTGGTTAAATCTCCTAATGCATAAGGCCATGAGTAGTTTTGGTACGGATCATTTGGATATAATTCTTGCGGTATTCTAGTTCCATGTCTTATTAACTGAAAATAAATAGGATATTCAATAACCTATATCTAATATTCAATAGCTCTTCATATCCTTATTAATGTCACATATAATTTTTTTAGCCAGATTTCAGAAATAAATTTTCTCATAGAAAATTGATATAGTATCGGCACATATATATGTATATATATATATATATATATATATATATATATTTATATATATATATATATATATATATATATATATATATATATATATAAATATATATATACATATATATATATATATATATATATATATATATATATATATATATATATATATATATATATATATATATATATATATATATATATATATATATATATATATATATATATATATATATATATATATATATATATATATATATTTATTATTTGCTTTACTGCTTGCTTTACAGTCTTATTAACTGAAAATAAATAGGATATTCAATAACCTTTTAGCCAGATTTCAGAAATAAATTTTCTCATAGAAAATTGATATAGTATCGGCACATATATATGTATATATATATATATATATATATATATATATATATATATAAATATATATATATATATATATATATATATATATATATATATATATATATATATATATATATATATATATATATATATATATATATATATATATATATATATATATATATATATATATATATATATATATATATATATATATATATATATATATATATATATATATATATATATATATATAATATATATATATAAAAATATATATATATATATATATATATATATATATATATATATATATATATATATATATATATATATATATATATATATATATATATATATATATATATATATATATATATATATATATATATTTATTATTTGTTTTACGAATCGTGAATTTTATGTATTAATTTCAAAATAAGGGTATTCGATTCCTGGGTGGTGAGTAAATGAGTAGTACTCTTATATCTTTGCCAAGCTTTCGCAAATCTTTATTTGCTTCATCAGGGCTTCGACTTTGAGGTTTACTATGAAATATCACGTCTGCCATAACAAAAAAACTTCCACGACCTACATACAATCCCCAAAATCACCATTGGAAAAATTCACAAATTTAAAATATACAACTATAAAATTACATCCAAATTTAGTTATCAAAATACAAATTAACTGTCAGTCCTAGTTGAAAATGGAATTTTCAACTAGGACTATTACATCCAAATTTAGTTATCAAAATACAAATTAACTGTCAGTCCTAGTTGAAAATGGAATTTTCAACTAGGACTGACAGTTAATTTGTATTTTAATGACTAAATTTGGATGTAATTTTATAGTTATATAGTGAATTTTTCCAATGGTGATTTTGGGGATTGTATGTAATTCGTGGAAGTTTTTTGTTATGGCAGACGTGATATTTCATAGTTAACCTCAAAGTCGAAGCCCTGATGAAGCAAATAAAGATTTGCGAAAGCTTGGCAAAGATATAAGAGTACTACTCATTTACTCACCACCCAGGAATCGAATACCCTTATTTTGAAATTAATATATATATATATATATATATATATATATATATATATATATATATATATATATATATATATATATATATATATATATATATATATATATATATATAACTATTCGTGTTTAACGGAAAACACGCACCGTGGTTATAAAATTAAGTGAACTAGGACATTTATTTGAAACTAATCAAACAAACCTCCTGGTTATAAGAGTGCACGAAGAATCGAAATATCTACATCTGCCTTAGGCGGTAATTGTTAGAAATAAATAAATGTTCACTCAATTTTATATATATATATATATATATATATATATATATATATATATATATATATATATATATATATATATATATATAGATAAATTCTTTGAGTATTGCAGAAAACACAACTTTGATATATTTTTATGAAACTATGTGTCAGGTGTTTTATTCAAAATTTATTGAATACTGAATGATGTTTCACCAAAAGGTAAGCGAAATATCAATTGTAATGTTTCGGTAATCAACATGCAAGTAGTTTCTGCATTTATTTCATGAGTAATATATGTTGACAGATCAATTATATTTTTTCAAATATTATAATTAGAATAATTCACGTAAAATTTACAGTCGGATTAACTGCATGTTTATAATTTGAATTTTACCGTCATAAGAAGTTTGCTGCACGCGTCCATAATTTTGTAGAAATTTAGGAATATTTAAAAAACCACAAAAGAGAATTGAGATTTTCTATTGTAACCAATGAAAATCAATTGAATATTACCTTTGTCAATCTCGGCTTTGGGTTTCACAGGATATGGAAATGAATTTATAATGAAAGACTTACTCAGTGTTTTGTAAATCCATCAGAGTAAGTTTAAAATATATAACTCACCAAAAGTAAATATATTGAATATTATAACTATTTGCATTGAAAAGCTATTTGAAGTATATCTTTCGAAATTGCCTGGAAAATTTATTGAATTAATATATTTTCTATGCTATAACATTTTCCAATCCATAGGTGTAAGACAAGCTTATTAGGAAAATCGAAACCCAATGGAAATGAAGTTAATTAATTTCAAATTACGTAATCAAATTAATTCTTACCGCAGTAACGGCAATGAGCTCATCTTCAGTACTGCACAGGCAGAATAAACTAAATAAAGGTAAAATTATATTAATATGCATCATAGAAAAGGAATTGAATGCAACACAAATAAAATTTTTACGTTTCAGGTCAACAATTTGAGGAAATATTTTTGTTATATGATAACAACTGGTGCTTCAATCACAAGGTATCGTTATGAATTATATACATACGAAAATATTCACTTCGAAATAAAATTTTATCATTGGTGCATAATTGATAACGATGACAAGTTCTTTGAGGAAAAGACAACAATATGCAGCCTGAAATTGAACGTTGGAAGTATATTTTATCTAACCTATAATTAACGAATTTTTCTTCACAAACTATCCTCATTCCATTAAAACACAAAGGATAAGTTGAGGTATCCCTTTTAAAAATTGAATTATGCTTAAAATGTAAAGCACTGTTTTATAACTTATTGCAAGTGGCAGTGGTTAGGATGTTCATAAATTATCACAGAATTCATGAAATATGCTATCGTGAAAGACTGAAAATTTTTGATGTTTTTATTCCGATCCACAAAGTCTACGGAACTGAATAAATGGTGATTTTCCGGGAACCCACCAGTTTTTTATTCAATATGTGGAACTAAAATACAATATTTGTTGATCTCATAATTGTTTAAAGTGATGATATTTGAACAAAAACTATGATGAATTCTGAGGTCCTGGATGAAATTCCTGATCTAAGTCACAATTCTGGGGATCCTGCCAAGAGAACCATTTACTTTCAGAAGTACACAGTTTTTTTATGAGAGCTGTTCTACATCATATAATGACTCAATTCATTCGAAATATTCAAGCATGAATATGCATGTTAGTTTTTTATTTCATGTTTTTTCTTTCAATTTCGCTGGTAAGTACTAAGTTGTATCCATTACACTCAAAACCTCCTCCGTATATATATATATATATATATATATATATATATATAATAACCTCCATAATAACTGTTATATGACATATATATATTTTAGAAATATATATATATATTGATATATACATTTATTATAAAGACTATAGTTTTTGACTATTTCCATAATACATATATATTATGTTTGGAAGACTAACCTGGTAATATGGAGTGTCTCTTTCCTTTAACTAAATGTATTCAATTTACTCTGTCAATCATTTTATGAAAATTGATAATTACAATAACAAGATATTATTATATTTATAAGAACGTAACAAAATATCAGAACAAAGAATTAAAAAAATTTCAAAGATAATATCAAATTATGATCATTCACACATTTCAAATCATATAAAAATTTCACTTTATTAATCAATGACGTTGTGTTACGAGTCGAATCAAGCCCTTTGTGCCAATCGCAGAAAATATTATCCAGTCAACTAAATCATGTGTCATACCAATTCATTGCAATGACATTTAAAATACTGAAGTTAACTCATGTGCTGAAATCAAATCTTTGGATTTGGGAGAAGTTTTGTGGCAATAAGAATAAGACCATAATAATATCGAACCAATCCATTTTGAGGAATATTCAGAAGCACTATTAAAATCAAAAAAAGCCAGAGAAGACTGTTCTGCCACGACATTTGTATACCAACAAAGCATGGAAATTCGTAGAGTAATTCTTGAGCTCGAATATTTGAATATAGAAAAAGCCGAATAGATTAAGCGCTCCCGTTAATGTGCTTCATTAAAAAAGCCTCATTGAGTGATGACCAATGCAACCGACCGTGTTGAATACAGCCCGCACCCAAACATGATTTTAGTTTGACTGGTAATATCCTCGTTCCCAATCCTCTTTCTCTATGATTCTCCTCTTCACTACTTCATTGGACTGTAATGGCGATGAAACAATTATATTATAAATTGTTACTTTCATCACAACATATTTTTCTATTGAATGTTTGTACTCTCTTACTAATATTCAAGATATGCAATAAAACTCCTTCAGGCATCCAGGAATCTGTTTGTTTATGTATTTTTTTCATGGTATTGTTGAGCATGTTTTTAATACTCGAGTCTGTCCTAAATTGCAACTATATTATGTAATTTCTTGTTTCGATATATTCGTAAATGTATGTATTCTGTGGATTACCTGAAGAAAATATATTATTTATTCACATTTTGTCTTATTTCGAGTGAACGTTCCAAACAGAAATTTTATGAACAAAAATTCAGTTAACAACGCTACGTTTTCGCATATAAAACAAAACTTAGATAATTTGCTTTACTTGTTTATTATTATAGGCTAATTTCTGTTAAATATCTATATATTTTTCCACATCTCCCATTATAATAATCGCCATGTGCAAACATATGCCAAACCAGCAGGTAAAAAATGCAGCAAATAAGTTTTTCTTTATTACAGAGGATGTCATTTACAACATTATGACCAAATTTTGACAATCCCAATAAACTTCAGCCTTTCTGATGACAACCTTATGTTGTCCTCTTCATTTGTTTCATAGCCGATCAAATTACTATAATATATGCTTCCTGGCTAATTTCTTTCAGTAATAAAAATAAAGCCCTATTATATATTACTACACAAACAATTAATGGCAAGTTTCTGGTCGGAGATACAATTTTTGTTAATATTAGACTGAAAGAAAATTCACAAAGATAATCAATATTTCTTGAATTTGTTATCAAGTCAATAAAAAAATTTTCAAGTGTCATCCGATAAGAATAAATGAATGTCAAAACCGGCAACGTCATTATAATTAATGTAAATCATAGTTTCGACTTCTAAAATTCAACCAGCCTGTATAGCATTATGGAATTATCAAGAGATTAATAAATCACAGCAAAACCAATCGATATATTATATATATATATATATAAATATAATATTATAATAAATATATATATATATATATATATATATATATATATATATATATATATATATATATATATATATATATATATATATATATATATATATATATATATATATATATATATATATATATATATATATATATATATATATATATATATATATATATATATATATATATATATATATATATATATATATATATATATATATATATATATATCTATATATATATATATATAAATATATATATATATATATATATATATATATATATATATATATATATATATATATATATATCACTATATAAATCACTCTATCTATATATATATCTCTATATATATATATATATATATATATATATATATATATATATATATATATATATATATATATATATATATATATATATATATATATATGTATATATAGAAAGAAAAAAAGTGGTGGAAAAAAATTTTACACAGTCATATGTGGGTCGATGAGGAGCATATTTCAAAATTATTTTGAATTATACAGGGAGACCCAAAAAAACGTACATATCAAAGTTACATTTTTTATTATGAAACACTCTATATTTTTTATATTTTTAGATACTATAGATCAAATAAAGGTAAGAAATTTTGAGAAATTAAAATATACAGACCATAATTTAAAAATTGTTTACACCCTGTAACATGTAACGAGCTGCTCGTAACTGAATTTACTGCATAGCTGAAGGGTTAGACTTAACTATCACATGAAATTTTTATTTCGATATTGTACCGAGTGGTGAAAAAACTTTCACCAAAGTTTGGGCACATTTTTCATTGAATAACTTTTGAAGTTTAAATGGAACATCCCGTATTTCATGGCATATGCTGACGCAGAATTAGATTCCCTTTAAAACTATATCAGGGTCTATACCTATACCTATTACGGATCAATTTGTTATAGGAATAAATTTCGCTGTTGAGCCAGTTAGTTTCTGCACTGAAACTATTCGGATCAGTGTGCATTTAAGTGCAGTCACTTGTGAATTAATGTTTTTTAATGTTATTATATACCGCCGTGTATTCTGCAGCCTGGAACAACAAAGGGGATAAATTAATTCACTTTGTTTTGATGGTGTTAGAAACTCCCGGCGGTCTTCACTGCGTGACGGATGAAAAATGCTCGTAATTATTCAGAAAATATAATCCGTTCTTTACGATCGTTCCTTTAATCTTCTTGTTGGGAAGTGAACGAAAAATCTTCTGTGAGTAACTTCCTCAAGAAGGTAATATTACAGATTTTCACGGTATATTCCTGACAACTAAGAGATTTCGATAATTTTAGAATAATTGAAGCGACTTAAATTTCATCGTATCCCAAGTGTAGGAGATAAATTTAAATCTTTGTCAATAACGTCTATTTACTGCTCGCTTGATACTTCGTGAAACATTGTTCAATATTATGAATCAACTAAAATAAAATTGGTTTGATTTTACTAAGATTGTTATATTTACCCAACATATATGACTTGGGCTATTAACACATTTTCACTCTACTGACTGATCTGAAAATACGACAACTTTTCTATTCATATTACTTATTTAGTGAGTGAGGATATGCTAAGGTCTATTTGGTCATTAGTGAAAGGTGACTTCCTGGAGGTGGTTGACGTAATCTCTGAAGTTTCTAAAATGTTTTTACTTTGTTCAATAAATGCAATATCTCGGGATTATTTAAATCTATGGAATGGTTATTCAATACTATGAAATTTAAGTGACATTCTTACTTTGGATGATTAATGTTTTATGTTAATCCAATCTGTTACCGACATTCCTACCAGTTTGGAAAATATGAAATTCATCACAATCAACACATTTCAATACATATAAGTACAATATATTTTCCAAAGTCTGTTAATATATCCCTATAAATAAATATTCGTACTTATATTCGTACTTCAAATTTATCTCTGGATAACAGTAACGATATCAATATATGGATAAAAGAATTGAAGTCACCTAATTTTATTCTATTTTAATTAGCACAATTTTTTATGTATTATGATTTCAGCAAGCTTAGGTTTTCTATCAATGGCAAAACTGGGGGATCTTTTAAAATAGTTATCAATAGGTCTGGGACATTCAACGAATTCATTATTAATTTGTATTGAATTCAAAGTTGTATTTGAAAAGAGGTTAATTATAACAAGAGAAACCAATTTTGAATTATGAGTTGTCTGCAATAACTTAAAATCAATAATTATTTCTGAAAAATATTTTTTTAATCTAATTAATAAAAATGAGTGTTAATTAATATTTCATTATTATTTACCAACTCTAGTTGAACATATAATCTGTTGAATAGGTCTTGAAACGACGTTACCACTGATGAAATACGATTGCTGGTCCGATACTTCTCTGGGTAAAGAGAGCACTCAAAATTGTCAATCTTTCAGAGTTTCAAAGTTTTTCTTCTATGAAACGAAATCTACCAGAATAACGACACTTGATTATGTAGTTTTTTTTTAATCTTTAGACCACGACATGGCTTCTAGATGCACTGAAATTGGTGCGCTTGGCTCGGTCCTTGGATCCAACAACCTTCATTTATGGTTACATTTCAGTAGAATGCTATGCATTTTATCAGTATACATTCTTGGAGACATACAGAGTCTTCATATGTTGTTTCACAAGCTCTCTGTCATTTATGCCTACCTAAAGTGGATTCTCCTTGATCAAACAGACCGCTAAAAATTAGCAATTTCGGAGGAATTTCTTTCATATATAAAATTATTCTTCAGAGAGTAAGATATATTTTGGGTAGGTAACATAAATCGTATGAGTAGAGAATCACATTGATAGGAATATCAAGAAGAATGCAACAAAACCACGGGTTATGAAACAATGTCAAGGGGTGTGTAAGTTGAACTATACATTCATGGGTGTCTAAGAACTCGTGATTTAATACAAATGAACACATCATGGTATCTTTTAGATGTTTTCTATCATTTGTGACTACAGCATTATGTATTGAATAACAAAAAAATAGTTGAGAAAAAAAAACTTGGATTGAGTGTCATTTACTTGAAATATCTTCTGACTAAAATATTTCTTGATGAAAGCTACAGATATACACAAATAGCTGAAAGTTTTCCCATCAGCGTCGGCATCAAACATCTATTTAAATCTATAAGCTGTTTATTATGAATGGAATAATTAGCTCTGCCTGTAGCGGTCATATTGTAGAGATCAGATTGATATATTCATTCAAGTGTAAGTGTTTTCATCTAATCAACTGAAATGAAACAAAAGAAGCCTGACTCAATAAAAACTGTTATAATCATGATAGACAATTAGTGTATCAATGAAAAAAGCACTATAATAAACGTTCGGAAATTATAATATACTCAGAACTTCAAAATTCAACAGAAGAAAGGGAAATATGTTTTGCATTCCATTGCTGAATACTAGGAATCAATAAAAAATTTTTAGACTTTTGATGTCTCTGAAACCGCATCGTCAAGGACATCTAACCATCAAAATTTTAATTAGAGTTTTGAAGCGAAAGTAGAAGTTACATCAAAAATGAACCGAAGACTTAAGAAATGAGCTTCAGACTTAAGAAATAAGCCTCACATTACCGAAATAAATTTGGATGAAATTGTAACCGAACTGAAGAACAAATATATAAAAACAATGAAATGAACATCAGAAATATGCTTCATTTCTGAACATGTAAAATTTAACTACAAACTTATACTAGCAGTCTGAAACATGAGAACATTTTAGAATGCAAGGTTAAACAAAAAATCTAACGGAACACAAGAACACAAAAAATTGTTGATTAGTTTCTTAAATTAATTAAATTCAATTCAATAAATACTTTCTGAATTTTCGAATGAAATATGTAGAGGAATTGGGCCCGTTGACAATTTGTTGTGTAGCAGGTCCTACAGTATGAGAAATTTCGTCTCAAAATCCATATATTCGCAATAACTCGTTCTTATTGCCTACGTAACGTGCATAACATTTAGGACTGATAAACTCTGTTTTTGCTAAACTCGGATACAAACTTCCATTAGCCTCTATAACTGATTCTCGTTTATTGAAGATATCTCCATTTGCAAACAATTATTCGTTTTCTTGCTTGTATATGCTTTGCTATCAATATATTATTTTCCCGAAACATTATATATATATATATATATATATATATATATATATATATATATATATATATATATATATATATATATAAATATTAATATATATATATATATATTTATAATATAGTATATAATATAATATAATAATATAGTATATATATATATATATATATATATATATATATGTTCAGAAAGATTTCCGCGGTCGGAAGTATTTGAAAAACTTGGTTCACGGAATGAACCGCGTAAAAGATTTGAAAAATCTCGACGTTTCGGCTCCTTTTGC
>JARQZK010000933.1:0-40000 GCA_030704885.1 Cynegetis impunctata | reverse complement strand
TACAGTATGGTGCTAATGAAAGGAATAAATTTGTTGATTCGTAAACCGGCGACATTAAGGAAAAATCCTGAAACTCGTCGATTTCTATTTTAAAACGGGCTATTCTTAAGGATACCTTTCTATTTTTGACGTCATCTATGCGAGCGTGAGGACGTCATCGCTAAAAATTTTAAATAGAAATGTGGGTGTTGTAATACATTATTTGAAAGGTCTTTTGAATACCTATTCAGCCATATCAATATGTACAGTAATTGATTTTTGTATTTGTTTAAAAAATTAATGAAATTTCAATTTTTACCTTTTTTAAAAATCTAGTTACCTAATCAACATTGACAGTTTGACATAATTTACTTTCTCTCAAGTGATTGATAGTATTATTGTATTAGATAAATTCAGAAAGTCTTTGTATCTATCAACATGAAGCTGACTGAAACGCAAAGAATTGAAAAAATCTAATAATTATTGGTTGTGGAGATAAAACACGTACGCAGAAAGAAGTATGTACGTTATTTAATAATAAATACTCCAACTGAGAACCAATTTCACAATCCACTATAAGCAAAATTGAGGAGAAATTCAGAGAAACGGGCCATGTCAAAGACCTCCCTAAAGGTAGTAGAAAACCAATATCAGAAAACAAACAACTAGATGTTCTGTTAGCCTTTCAAGATAATCCCCATACCAGTTCATGGCAAGTAGCATTAGATGATGACATGGGCCATTCAACAGTTCATAGAAAGCTAAAGAAGGAAAATTTGCATCCCTACAAAGTAAGTTTAGTACAAGAGCTTATGGAAGATGATTTTGATAAACGAATTGAGTTTTGTGAAATTATGATGGAACAAAATAACAGAGATCCGATGTTTTTAAAAAATGTTCTTTTCTCGGATGAAGCTACATTTCTACTGAACGGTCATGTCAATCGTCAAACTTATCGGTACTCGGCTACGGAAAATCCACACTGGATGCAAGAGTCCCGTACTCAATACCCAGAGAAAGTTAATGTTTGGGCGGAAATAATAAATAATAGGATTATTGGACCATACTTTTTCGAAGAAACCTTAACAGGTCCTCGATATTTAGAATTTCTTCAAAACTTCTTGCTACCCGAATTGAACCGGCTGTTTCCAAACAGAAATAATTTATGGCTGCAGCAAGATGGTGCGCCTCCACACTATGCTGTCTTGGTGCGCAACTATTTGAACAACGTCTTTCAAAATCGGTGGATAGGTCGAAGAGGAACAATATAATGGCCGCCTAGGTCACCTGATTTGACTCCTCTTGATTCATTTTTATGGGGACACTTGAGAAGCAAAGTGTACCAAACTAAACCACAAAATATCAATGAACTCAAAGAAATGATACGTATTGAGGTTGCACAAATAACTCCGGAAGGTTCGAGAAGAGTTCGGGGCACGTTTTTCTCATTGTATTTTAGCTGAAGGTCAACAATTTGAGCACTTAATTTAGGTTTCTTTGTATTTAATGAGTAATACACATTAAATATTTATTGTAATAATAAAATTTTATTAAATTTTTAAACAAATACAAAAATCAATTACTGTACATATTGATATGGCTGAATAGGTATTCAAAAGACCTTTCAAATAATGTATTACAACACCCACATTTCCATTTAAAAATTTCAGCGATGACGTCATCACGCTCGCATAGATGACGTGAAAAATAGAAAAGTATCCTTACGAATACCCCGTTTTAAAATAGAAATCGATGGGTTTTAGGATTTTTCCTTAAAGTCGCCGGTTTTCGAAATAACGAATTTATTCCTTTCATTCGCACAATACTGTATATATATATATATATATATATATATATTTATATATATATATATATATATATATATATATATATATATATATATATATATATATATATATATATATATATATATATATATATATATATATATATATATATATATATATATATATATATATATATATATATATATATATATATATATATATATATATATACCGTGAGAATCATTTCAAGGTATACATAGAGAAAACAACAATACAGATTACTTGTCGTTGCTTAGCGATATTATTGATACGTCGCAGTTGTCATAGTTGCTGTGGCTTTCAAGGAAGTAGTTAATATTATTAACTATTTATCAAATATAGCAGCAAAATTTAAGAACATTTTCTGTTTGCAAACATCTCATCCGAGATTCGGAGTTAGAGCACCATACAAAATCAATGAAAATAAGACAATAGATGTGGTAACTAGTGTAGTTGAGAACAGCAGTATGAATTCAGGAGCAGTAGCTCTTAACAAAAAACATTCGAAATAAAGAAGGGTCACCTACTTTTAATTCTTGGTAATTTTGGTGCTCTAACTCCGGATATCTGATGGGATGGTTGCAAACAGCCTGTGTTCTTAAATTTTGCTGTTATCTTTGATATTGTTCTTATGGACGGAACCGGTCTCTCAGGATATTCAAAACTAAAATGATCTCTCCTTTGCCTTAAACTAAAGCCATTGCAGTACCAATCGTAAGGGCGAATCTTTTCTTGTAGTGTGTAAATGTACATTTCCAAACTTAATACGATAAGAAATGAAAGTTATCAACAATCACGTCTGAAGTACTTCAAGTTGTCAAGTTTGAAAATCATCATATTATCATAGCAACAACTTGATATGCTATATTTCCTATGTATACCTTCAAATGGCGCAAAAATTTTTCATTGCGGCAATGATTTTTCTATGTATACCTTAAAATAATTTTCACTGTATGTATATATATATATATATATATATATATATATATATATATATATATATATATATATATATATATATATATATATATATATATTATATATATATTTGTATTTATATCTGTATCTACATTTGTATGTATCTTAAATCGTTATTTTTCCACATTTTGTAAATACAATCAGAAACCTCAAGAAATTTTCCAATTACAATTCACAGGGAATGCCTTTTAACCGCATTTGAAGGAGTTGTGAAATTTCTGCTCACAAATTGCGATGGTGAGAGAAAAATTGAAATCCCGAAAGGGAATGTCCCCAACATACTCAATATACATACAAAATTTTGACTGCCTAAGTTTGAAGTGTCTTTAGAGGTGCACAACTGTCGGTATCCCACATTTAATAACGCATGAATAACATGAAAATGGTAACCGCTTCGCTGAACACACATATATATTTTTCAATCACTTTGGGAAGTGATAAGGAGCAAAAATCCTTCAAATGGCGTTTTTTTCACTTCATATACTCTAAAAACTTTAGAAAGCTGTCACAATTTCAGGTAACGAAAAATAATCTTCAGTAACCTTGCGAAATCTCTTTTATTATTGTTCTTCGATTTCAGTAATCTACACGTATTTCCACTATTTGAAAAGTAAGTTATAAAATATCTTCTCGATAACTAAAATTCTAGCATATACTATGGTCACATCTCTATATACTATTGTATAGATAAAATAAACAGCCATAATAAAATATTGAGCGTCCAAAACCAGAAAAAGATACAAATAGAGAATTGAAGAGAATTTTTTAATCTTGTGGAAATTACATATAAATTATATGATACCTACTTCAATCTGACTACTAGGTAATCAAAAGTAACGCTGAGTAGATATATGCAAAACTAGAACACACTGAATGTTCACTAAGATTCCAAGATCCCAGAGTCGCGAAACATCACTTATTTTATTAGCAATAATATGTGTAGGATGGCCAAATTTGTCTTCACGTACCGTTCAGAAGAACTAGGAGTGACAACTTATTCGCGCACCCCATCTGTCGTACTAACTATATGATTAATGCACCTAATAATAGAATGTTGGGTTATGGTAATCGCTATTTAAACGCCGACTTATGTTTTTGTACCTCACTAAAGCAGTTTCGCTGTGAGGTAAATGCTAGGTTAATCTAAATTTAAGATTTTAATTTTTTGTATTTTTTTATGTAAATGGGCTTTCCGTTGATAAATAAAAAAATAAAAAGTAGTGCTCCTATGTACTTTCAATGTATGGATACTCGCTATCTTGTGCCGACGGCCAATTTCCAGGTATCAGGTGCTGAAGATGGAAAAAACTCGACCTACTTACCTTATTTTCTCACACTTGATTTTCATATATGGAACCATTTCAATACCTTATGCAAGTTGCCAGACCGATCGTATGGGCCAAACATCCCGCCAGACACACATTAAGTGTGAGTATGACAGTATGAGCGAAATTTCAGGATTCGCCCATATTAAGCGCGATAGTGATTATCCATGCGCGTCGAACATATATTCTATATTTACTGTCCAGTCAAGCATGCTCTATGTTTGAGTATGCGTACTTTCGATATTAATATTTTTATTTTTAAATGGGCTAATCATTACTTTTCGCTCATACTGTCATACTCACAATTAATGTGTGTCTTGGCGGGATGTTTGGCCCATACGATCGGTCTGGCAGCTTGCATAAGGTATTGAAATGGTTCCCTGATTATCATATATAAAAATCAAGTGTGAGAAAATAAGATAAGTAGGTCGAGTTTTTTTCCATCTTTAGTACCTGATACCTGGAAATTGGCCGTCGGCACAAGATAGCGAGTATCCATACATTGAAAGTACATACCAGCAATACTTCATCCCACAAATTTTATTACTGAGAAAATAAGGGACGTCTGGCGGCTCTGGGATCTTGCTCTATGAGCTCAATGTCATGAAACGCCCATTTAAGCGCGATAGAGATTATCTATGTGGATCAAACATAGAGCAGGATAAAGTAGACAGTTAGTACAGAAGGAATATCGACGCGCATAGATAAACACTATCGCGCTTAAATGGGTGTATCATGACATTGCGCTCATATTCATAGGGACACTTGATGTGTGTCTGGAGGGATGTTTGGGACCCTCAAAGAATCTGCCAAAGACTTCCGCCGACGGAAAGTATCTTGCAGTAATAATTCATATTGTTCACAGTATTCTTTAGAGCATGTATAAAAATCAGCTATGATAATTTAAGAAGAGGAGGTTAAGTTTTTTCCCACCTTTAGCACCTGGTACCTGAAAATTGTCTGCCTGGCCAAGCTGGCAGGTATGCATACACTTAAAGTACTTCACCCCACTACTTCATCCCACACATATTATTGCTGAGAAAATAAGTAATGTTTGGCGGCTCTGTGATTTTGCTCTATAAATACAAATATTATCAACTAACTAATTTTTCATGAGGCACAGCAATTGAATTCTCTCTTAATAAAAATTTATTTTCTTCTATCATACATTTCAGTGATAGAAATGAGAAAATTATTTGTATTCGAGATGAAATATTGATTGGCACTTTTGAACAATACAAAAAAAAGAATAACATGAAAGACTACTAAAAAGCGATAACCTTTTTGCAAATAAGATCCGCTCCGTTTTTTCTTAATATGAATATTATAATTCTGCGAACAATCTTCGAAAGGGAGTTCAACTTCATTCCGTTCTAATCCATCTTCTTTCATGTAGTTATCTGAAGGAAAAATATTAAGAGTCGCAGTATTTCTTCTCCCTCCATCCAATTTGAACTCAATTAATAATTCAAATTCTTCAATTTCAAATGGTTCCATGTTTGTGGCAATGTAACCAAAATATTTCTCGGAACAATTTATAACCAGCATCACGTAAAAAACTCGTCCGAATATCATTATCAAATTCATCATGTTTAAATATCCAGCAGTTCGATGAATTTCAACAATTCGTTTATAATTTGCTTGGTCTTTCTTCAAGCTGTGAGGATGATGGATTCTGTAGTGAGTAAAAATGTCTCTTGGCATCCCAATCCAATCACAGTCATCGTAACGGCATAGTGTAGACATATGCTCGCAGTTCTTATGGTGTTTTGTCAAAGATTTTCCTGTTCCGTGAAAGACACATCCCTGAAGATTATATTTGCAATTGAATTCAAGTTCAAGATATATTTTTTCCAAAATGAAAGGCCTTGCGGAAGAAATAGCTGTAGAACATATTGTGCATAATCCGTTTCTCTTGTAACAAATTACACACATTAGACTTCCATAAAGGCACTGACGCAAAGGTGGGTGACAATAATTATTACAATGGCTGCACATTAACTTTTTATAAACTTCATCAGAGACCTCTTGATTGACCACCTGTGAAACAATAAGGGTATATTAATAATAATAAAATTCCGAAAGTCTTTCAAAAAATTATCCAGCAATATTGAAGTTTTGTATACTTAAAAGGTTGGAATGTGGCATTAACCTCTGTTGGAAATTTTATTAGTTGACAGACTGATGTCTGGAAACGACATTCGTGTAAATCATTGTAAAATCTGAGTTTATCGAAAAAGTTGAAATTGAGATGTCATAAGATTCTTTCTGATATATATTTGATGATTTCCCTTCTTCAAATAAGAATATTTTGTGAAGTATCCAAGTAAATTTTACTCTCCTAATATTTTCAATAAAACAAATTAGAATTACATTCACCTCAAAATGTCCTGTTATACAGTATAAGTATAATACGATATTCATTAAGATCTATTTATCTATTTTTATAGTATAGGTACTCTGCCTAAAATAAGATTTTGCATAAGTGAATATTTTGTACATTTTATATACATACAAGGTTATAAAGTATTTTGTTTTGTTTACTTATCGCTACACAACACTGACTGAATGCAATAAAATGCATGACGAATGAAGTCGATTAGATGAACTAATTTATATCAGAATATGTATTGATCGAGAAATGTGCTATATATTTTTATCCATTATGAAAAGTTTTCTGATGTTTTGAAAATACTTTTCATGATGGGTTTGTAGCTCGAAACAATAATTATCAAGTAAATTTGTTATTATATTTAAATTCATTACGTCATAATTTCCAGTTAAAACTGAAGACGGCCGTATTTATTTAACATATGAAAAAATTCAAGATTTGAACTTTATTCATCAAACATTTCAAAACTACATATACGTGGCCAATTACTCACTCGGTAACAATGAAATTTAATCACGAGGACAGTCTGTAGATTATTCTCCTCATTAAATTCCTTTATTAATATAATACCGTTAAGGTTTTACTTAATTATATATTTATGCCCTGCTCGAACGTTCAGCAAACAAAGAAAGAACTCAATCGATGCAAAATTAATTTTGGGGTTATATATTCTGATATAAGGAAGATAAAAAAAGAAGAAAACACACGTGTTTCATTCCTCCCTGAAGTATGTGTCAGGGAGGTGGGCAGCTTGAATTTGGGATTAACTCCTTCAGCCAGATCAGAGGATACACTTGTATATACAAGTGCATTAAGGATAGGTGGGTAGGGTTCAGAGGATTAATACCTACTGGCCCAGCATTCGCCTTGAAAGTATGCAAGCAGTGACTTACATTATCATGAGGAAACCTCTGAAAAAACTCATGGCAGACCAGTCGGCCCCGGGGTTCGAACCCAAGACCTCCCAAATACTAGCCAGCGTACCTAAGTACTCGACTAACTAGCTTGGTCTAATATAAGAACTATCTCAAAAATATATACTTCCAAGAACTATATCGCAGCGCCACCTACAAGATTCAATTGTATATTCAAACCATCCAGATACCTACTCAAATAGACATCAAAATCAGTCATGTCGTTCAGGAGGAGCTCAGTAACATTAGTCCAGTCAATGACGGTAAAAAAAATATAGACTGTGTATTTATCCCATACAGCACCGATTTGTATGAAAATTTGGATTTAGGTTCTACTTACCATCTATTTCAGAGTCTACCCTCTGCCATTTTCTCTGGAGGTGGATGCCACATCTTCCTGAGGGTGAAAAATTTCTCATTGAAAATAAGTACGGAAATCAATGAACCGACCAATTCTAAGCAACCCTTGTCCTATGAAGTTTTTTCTGAAAATCAATACTTTTCGACTTATTCGCGATTGAAATTGTCGGTTTTCAGGCAAAAAAAACACGTTTTCAGATACGTTTTCGCGAATAACTGGAAAAATTTGCATTTAATCGAAAAACTTGCAGAGAGCAAAATTATAGCTTATAAAAAAACAAAGAGAATCGTGTATTGATGATGTATGCAGACCTAGTACAAACGGAATTGCTTCTTGAAAGTTGCTTGGTATTTACCACTAAGTGTATTCATCAATATACTAATATACATATTCAATTTCTACATTATGTGGTTTTGGTTTTTTCCCTATAACTCGCTTAATTTTCAAGCAATTAAGTCCTTCAAGAAAACATTTTTTAGGTTTTTTTGATAGCTATAAGCTCATCAGAATAAATTTTTTCTTCAGATCTTATTTTCAAAAAGGTTCATGCTAAAAGGGCCCAAAAAAGGTACTTTGCGCGAACACACGCAAACTTTAAATGGCCATATCTTATTCAATTTTTAACCTCTGAGAAAATAAAACGCCAAAATTTTCAAGTAAGAAAAACGAACAATTTCGTACTCTACAAAATTTTGCGTATCATTAATAGTTTTTGAGTTATTTTGAAGAAAAAGCGATTTTTCGCTGAATTACGAAAATGATTTTCTCTCTTCAAACAACCCAAGTTTTTTTCAAAAAGAAGTACCTTAAACTGGTCAAACACTCAGAACGTATTACAAAACCATAAATGAAGTGAATTGTAGAGTGGCAACGATTTTTTTCAAATGGGGTAGAAGAGAGGGTGAGATTTTCACTATTTTTTTACAACAAAAAAATATTCTCTTCATGACTCGCTCAGTTTTGAGGCTAACAACTTTTATAAAAAATAAAAATAAGGTTTTTTTAAAGGATTTTGACAAAAGTTCAATGAATTTTTCCCGAAAAGTGCATTGGTTTTTTGGTTATTGTAGGTAGAAACTTTTCATTTTGGAGATTGAAAATACCACTAAACTTTCAGAAAGCAATTAATTCCATTTTTGTTGAGTCTGCATACATCGCAAATACACGATTTGCTTTGTTTTTTTATAAGCTATAAATTTTCTTTCTACATTTTCTACATCTTTTTCGATTGAATGCATATTTTTCGAGTTATTCGCGAAAAAGGATCTGAAAACGTGGTTTTTTTTGCCATAAAATCGATAATTTCACCGGCGAATATGTGGAAAAGTATTGGCTTGCAGAAAAAACTTCATGAACAAAAGTTGCTTATAATCAATCAATGTATCGATTTCCGCACTTTTCCAATAAAAAAATTTTCAACCCCGAGAAGGGGTGGCATCCACCCCCAGGGTAAAAGAAACTCCCGCCATAGGGTGGACTTTGAAATAGATGGTAAGTAGAATCTAAATCCAATTTTTTGTGAAAATCGGTGCTGTATGGGTTAAATACACGGGAAAATGGTCATTGACTGGCCTATACACACGTACAAAAGAATTATATAAGTATATAGAGGTGTAATATACTATGTACATTTATTCAATAATCCATATTTATCATCAAACTGATGATCGGAGTCATTCCAATTTAATTGTGAATAACCAATATCAGTTCAAATGAAATCTCTTTCTTTAATTGGGATCTGACATGGAGGCGGAGCTTAGGTGATAACGTCAAAACATGGCGTCTTAAAACCAACTTTCAACACGCGTTGTATGAAAGAATTTAAAGTTTTTTGAGTTTTTCCTATAACAATGTTCGTTTCGAGTGAAAGTGTGAAGCTTTATGTAGGTGAAAATTTACTCCAGCGAAAATACAGAGGTGATAGGCTGAAAAGATCCAAATTCATAATACAGTGTGGGAAAAAAGAGGAGAATTCCAGGCCTGGTATCGTCAACTTTACTGCTTTTTGTTAATCTATTTTGATTTGATTCAATTTGATTTGTAAAATACATAGTCTAACTCAACAGTATTTGTTTAAACTATTTATCCAAGCTTTTTTATGTAGAAAGTTTATAATCGGCTATATATGATGGGCAATTACCAATAAATATATTTCGAAACTTTTTATTGATGATTCTTTATCCAACTTAACATTTTTTTTATTATTCGACATTTTTTATTTGAAAACGTGAAGAGATATCGATAGGAATTTAGGTATTCGATAGACAATTAAATTTTACATCTGTTGGTGACATAAAATACGAGGTGTCCCATTTAAGTTAAACAGCTTAGTGCCGTTTAAAGATTGCTATTATTTTACCTTTATTTTTACACACTAAGTCTAAGTTAGTCAATAGTTCACAAGTGCGACATTTGATCCAGTTAGTAGGCCTTATCATTAATTTGGTTAAATACAAGAAAACACCAGTTGAGAGTCTAAGCGTTAAAACTGATACATTTTCACAAAATACGAGATATTTCGAAAACCATAAGGTTTAGGTGAATTAAACCTTAATGAAACTGGCATTTGTTTCGACTATAAAATACAAAAATGACATATCATACAGGGTATTCCATTTAAAAACTACCAACTTTGATACTTTTCATGTTTTTCTCACACCCTGTACAACATTGAAATGTAGTTCTAATAGGTCCCTATCCATTCTAAAGAAAAAACTTTCATTAAATCAAATACTTTAGCCATAACTCGTCGTGTCGAATCACGTGAATAACCCTATATATATATATATATATATATATATATATATATATATATATATATATATATATATATATTAATATATATATATTTTAATTATATATATATTTTTTTATAATTATATATATATTATTTATTTAAATATATATAATATATATATATATATATATATATATATATATATATATATATATATATATATATATATATATATATATATATATATATATATATATATATATATATATTATATTTATATATATATATATATATATATATATATATATATATATATATATATATATTCATTTATATAAATACTGACCTCAATCAAGTGTTTGGGTATTGCACTATACATTTTCAACTTTAGAATTATTCAACTTAGTCTTGCAACGACTCTACACTGAATGAATCTGGTAAATGAGAAAGGGATGGGATTCAAATTTGAAGTATACCTGGTCATTCTAGAAATAATGAGAGAACTAAAGGAAATGGTTAGGGCTCTGAAACCTTTGTAATCATACAATAGATAAGCGAAATTCTAATTGAGGTCGTACAGATGTGGCCTTCCCAAATTCAGTAATTGTATTCACAGAAATATTAACGCTAACATCAAATACCTATTTTCGATAGGAAGTGCCGCTTTTATGTTGAATATCCGTCTGATTTAAAATTCAAAATTTTGTCTCCCTTCATTCATTATGGATCAATATATAATTATTCAGCTTGATTCAATATTGACAACTATTTGAAGAATGATTTTCATATGTTTATACGTGTCAAGTAGCAGGTTTTTTTTACTTTGAATTCAATTTTATATTTTCAAATTATTAAATTTGTATGTGAAGTATTTGCCAATATTCATGCGGTCATAAAATCGCTGAGAAATTTTGTCTCTTGCAGTTCATGAGTGATTTTTCAGAACTTTTAAGTAAACTGATTTTCTACGTTATCAATTTAATTACTAAAACTTACGAGATATTTCATTTCAAATTATTTATATGTTATTAAATCATTATTCATTCAAGTCTCTATAGAAATCGAACTCATTCTAATCTCTGTTATTTTTGTTAAAATTAGAAATTTTCATTAAAAGTAATAAGAACTTCATGTTTCGCTGGACTTTTTAAATTTCAACAATGCCAAATTCAAAATCGTTAAAATTTTCTAAACGTTTAGAGAAAAACAGGAACTTCGTGATGAAACACCAACTTTTAATAAAACTCGCCTCAAAAGTTTTTGCTTCTAAAAGACAAATAACTAAAAATACAACACAAGAATATTTCAAATATATATATATATATATATTATATATATATATATATATATATATATATATATATATATATATGATGGCTTCGCAAAAGGAGCCGAAACGTCGAGATTTTTCAAATCTTTTACGCGGTTCATTCCGTGAACCAAGTATTTCAAATACTTCCGACCGCGGAAATCTTTCTGAACATATATATATATATATATATTTTTATATTTATATATATATATATAAATTATATATATATATATATTTATATTTATTTATATTTATACATACATAAATATATATATATATATATATATATATATACATATATATATATATATATATATATATATATATATATATATATATATATATATATATATATATATATATATATATATACATATATATATATATATATACATATATATATATATATATATATATATAATATATATATATATATATATATATATATATATATATATATATATATATATTATATATATATATATATATATATATATATATATATAGATATATATATATATATATATATATAAATATATATATATATATATATATATATATATATATATGTATATATATATATATATGTCTATATGTTTCCAAATTTTGGAAAATGCACTTTTCCGCCACTCCCTTATCAGAAATCAGACATCTGCCAAACCTAAAAAATGGTAGTCCAGTAGATTTGAAATGGCTTTATTTCAAAGTCACTCCCCCTTTCTTCCCTTGACTTTTGATACAGTATGATAAACGTTTAGTTTTGTGTGAAAAGCGACTGAAAATCCGTTCTGTTAATTTATGGAATGGTTACCAATAATTAAATCACATCAGCACCGAACTCATAGTTGAATATCAACATGTACAAAAATTTGTGAACCGAAACTGTTCGTAGTAGCATTTGTCATTCTGTAACCAATAATATAGCGTATTATTCCACATTTTAGTTCACTCAACTCAAGTTTGCTACATAACAAATGTTTCATCAAATCCTTCCTTCTTCCATACATAAATATATATTCAGATGTACATTCTGTAATTAATTCTGAGCACCATTAATCGGAGAAAATCTAGGAAAAAATATTTTCTCTTTCGTGTCTGTATTATACAAATTATCATTGTTAATAAAAGAAAGTCATTCTATATATAAAGATTGAAACTTTCTAGGATATTAATCATGTAACCAACTTTGTGGTCGATGGTTCTAGAACATCACTGCAGTAACAGGACGTATCGTTGAACTGATAAAGTAAACAATTCAGTAAATCACCGAAATAACATTTTACATGCCAATCTCATTTGTCTCTTGAAACATCCCCTGAATTTCAAACAGTAGGAATAAAAAGCTCTATCTACGAATTGGCTAGGATAATAAAGCAATAAACGGTAGGTATATAAAAATTTGAAGAAGATACGAAAAGAGACGTAGAGTGAAAATACAGCTACAAAGCTACAAATATCGATCCTACAACACTTTATATATTCGTTTATGATGGGGATGTATCGACAAATTTTAAAGTGATTCATAAGGCCGACGCTAATAGGGAATATGCAGCTATCCACATATATTGGTTATATTTGATCAACAGAATATTTGAATCGAAATATATTTTATGTACCTGCGACATAAAGATATTTCGGTAAAAAATTTTTTTCTTTATTTGGCTTTTTTTTGTACAATTGAAAGTGGTGTTGTTGTAAAGGACAAAAAGTACCCGGATGTTATCCGGATCTGTTTCATCGTTCTCGACATCTATAAGGCCATGCAGCAATGTATTTACGCCTACCCTAACGACACTAGTACATCCCCTGTACATCCCTGGGACGTCCTTCATTTGCTACTAGGACGTCCCTGGGATATCCTTTGTCGGGACATGGTACCTACTAGGGACGTCACAGGGACATCTACTTTCCACCGAAAAGGACACCCATGGGATGTTCTTCTGGTATGTCCCAGGGATATCCCGAAGATATATATGAGGTACATCTCCTAAACGTCCTGGCATTTCCATTTCTTTAATTCATATAATTTGAAGAATTTTATGGGAAATTTGGAGAAAAAAATTCAAAGATTCTCAACACAAAACAAGTTTAATTCATAAATGAATGTAACATTGCGTTAAAATATGATACCTAATAACAAGAAACGACAAACAAAAACTCATATATATATATATATATATATATATATATATATATATATATATATATATATATATATATATATATATATATATGATAAATCAACAAAAGAATAGAAAAAAAATTAAAAAAACTACAAACAAAAACTCATTCTAAATATAATTTCATATGATAAATAAATGAAAGAAACTAGATAAATTAATCAGTTAAAATTATACATATTTTAGGGTGACGGTGCATTTGTTGCAGGCATTATTGCATCATCTTTTTCTCTGGCTTCTCTCCTTGGCCCTTAATGAATAAACTATAAACATAATATTCAGAATGGGTTAACCATATATTATTGCATCAATTATTTGATTCAAAAGCAAAAGAGTACATTCAATATTTTAATATTATACCAACCTTAAATTCAATTCTTTCAATTGTTCAACTACACCTTATATATAACTACACCTTACATCAACTGATAAAATCCTTCAAATGCTCACGAAAATGGCCAATCACAAACAATAAGAATGCCGGAATGCCGTTGCCGTTGATCTTCTCTTCTAAAAAAGAACAAAGAAAACAAACTTGCGCTTGCGCATTTTATTATGAGGTTAATTTACATTGTTGACAGATTACCAAATAATTCAAACAATGTTGTCAAAAGGGACAAAACCATAAAAACCGAATTGCAATTATTGAGATTTGTGTACCTATAATATATGTATATATCATTTTTGGGAATTTAGAATAAGGATATACTATGCATTAATGATTTTCTACTTGTGAAATGGTCACTTCCCAGAAATGTATGAGATATATTTCATTTTTCTCCATAATTATTATCTAGAAGAAAAACAAACACTTTCAACATTTCGAGGAGTTTCGATGATTCTTATTATATATGTGAGTAGATATCGAAAATTCCAGGGACATGAATGGGATATCCTATGGATATTCCAAATGGGATGTCCTCTGGACAAAACATGCGGGACATCCCCTGGATATCCCAATCATGTCCTTGTACCGCGGTACATCAAAAGGACATACCTAGGACATCCCTGTGTTGTTAGGGTAGTCTCGTGAGGATCTAGGCAGCCGTAATTTGATGGAAGGCAAAATTTTTGAAATGCCAAAATTTTTGGGGCGAAAAAACGTCCAATCCGTTTCAACAATTGGTTCAAATTAGTTTTCATGAAATTTTTTTTATTGAATATTCTATAATTCAATTTTTTTATTTACATTTCAATCTGTGGGTAAAATCGAGGGTAAAATATGAATTTTTTAATACTTACATCAATTATGATCTTTAAATTTTGTATTTTCACTTTTTGTTTGTTCAGTGAGATAAATCGTGTTTTGAAATTACTGAATCTAATTAGCTTCTCAAATTAGTTTCAGTGTGAAATAAAAATAAGGTATATTTGCAACTATTGAATATTATTTTGATATTCTAATATTCAGAAAATTTTTCGTTTATAAAAATAATTTTTCATTAAAAATAAACCCCACTATAACAATAACTAGAAACAAATGGATATTTAAATTTTCATATAAAATCGAAAGAAGAAATCTTTGGATATTCCTCATATTTGCAAAAATCTTCAATTATATCAATGAATTTCAACAGTTTTCAAAAATCTAAGAGCAAGAATTTGAAAATTCGATAAAATTTGAGTAGATATATTTTTGCGCGCACCAAAGCCAGAAAAACGAAATTTACAAATTGATTAATATTTAAAAAAATGCTTATTATTATTTATCATCTGAGTATATTACTTTTTAGTCTGTACTTTTTATTAGTTATATTTCAAAATCATATTTCGATAAGATAAGCTTATTTCAAAATGAAAATATTCGATCAAAATTAAAGACATTCATTTCATCAAAAAAGGCGCTGCATCAAACGGGGCATAGAGCAGCAGCAAACCTAAATCTGGCCTGATGCCATGGTCCATGTTACCCACCTTTCCATTGTTTGCACACTATTTGGCGTAGATGCATGCCTCTTGACATTCCTGACGAACTGATTCATCCCTTGTGTCATTTTTCACTTCCACAATATCTCTCATTCTCTCAAAAATTGTTTTATATATGGGAGCCATTCGTTTGAAGATACCAAATTTTTACTTTTAGCCAGTATAGCCCCAATTTAGGTGGGCATAACTCACTGCGGATTTCTTTGGTAAAAAATAAGGGAGCTGCTTGGCCAAATTTCAAGTTCCTGGATTCGTGTAAAAATATACAGCAGTTTTTTCAATGCTTTTACGTAAAAGATCAAAAAATCATTCATTAGTCACTATATCATTAAATTAGCAGATATACGAACTTTCTCAGCTGACTATGCCATTGTGCTAAATTTTTTTGTCTTCATTTCAACAGTTACAATAAATATTTGCCGGTACAGCACCTATTTCATATCACCCTCGAGTATGTATGTAAGGCATAAGCTATGCTTGTGCTGTTTGGAGGAACTTTTTCAGCCAGATCAATCATGGCGTACCTTCGTATGCGTACAAGAGTATCAAGGAAGAGATAGACCTAACGATTTATAGAAGAAAGGAGGTGAAGTGAGGATCAGAGGATGAATCCCGGCCAAGTATTCGCCTTTATGAATTTGCAAGATATGAGTAATTTATTGAGAAACACTCATGTCATACCATATCGACCTTATAAGTATAATATACCAATAGAGTATTGTTTTATTGCAGTACAAGTTCATATTCGTGGATCCCAGTAATCATTTTCTTATGTTGAACTTTATTCAATGAATAAAAAATTGTTTTTCAGAAAATGTGATTTAAGATAGATATAAATAGCATTATTGTCAAATAAAATTACAAAATTTTGTAGAAAATGATGGAGAATTAAAAATGAAATTTAACAATAACAACTAACCAAACAAAACACTTTCAATTGTTGAACAAAACAATAATCTATCAGAATAAAAGAACAAAACAGAAAAACATTTATGAGTCTAGATACAAAATTTTGTACATCACAAGAAAACATTAAGTTATGTTGCTACCAAATGTGGAACTCAAGGGTCTATGGTGATACACTGTGCAATTCAGTTACAGAATAAAATTCTACTACTGAGTGAAATGGTCTCTCCAAAAGAAAATAATTCGTCGAACTTCGGAATTTTTAATATGTACTTATAGATTTTCGCTCCAATTGTAGGCGATTGCATAACTTTCCGGTATTGTAGGTAAATCATGTTATATATAATACTAAATAAATAATTGGTTTGCCATTTTGGACTTCCTAAAATGCAGGCGGCCGAAGGCAGCATTATGGCAAACTTATAAAGCCGAGATAAGGAGATCGGCCACGAATCGCGGGGCCCGAAGGGCCCCGTCGATTGCCACCATCCTTTCCGTAGTGCTTAGGCTACGTCTCGCCTCGATCCGAAACGCCGATCTTCGATATAGAACGTTTAAAGTTTGACGTTTCTCCGAAATTCGCTAAAACGGCAGCATTCCCGACGCTTAAGAACTATTTTCGCGTCACATGGACTCGAATTCACGTGACCGCCTTTGGGGCCGATAGTTGGACGGGTTGAGTTCTATCGAGAAGTTTCGGCACGGCGAGGCCCAATGAGGTCGTAGTATCTAGCCGATTACACACGAACTGAGATTGACAGCGAGTAGATTGTGCGCCCGTTCGACAGAGGCAGGGACGGGCTCAGCACTTGACGCGTCGCGTACCGTTCGACAGAGGCAGGGACGGGCTTAGCACTACTCTGCGTTCGAGAAACTATATTTTTATCGATCTATATTTTTCACGGATTTATTTAATGGGCGATGGAGCCTCTCACTAGTAATTCCCTAAAAGGACTACCACTTCATACCGTTATATTGAAATGCATTCAATGTATTCATTGAATGTATTTCAACGAATTAAATATCAAAAAATAAATACTGCAGCTTGTATGCATAGATCATATAAAAACTATGAAATTCATTAGGTTTAAAGGTAGCATAGTGTGCGATATACAAAAAAATATTAAAACAGGCTGTATCAAAATCGACACATGATAAAATCGTTACCTACTTATAAACACGTTGATCTGAAGAAAACACTTTTATTTTAACACAAAATATGAAATATTTTATTTCAAATAGCTACTTCATAACAAGCCGAAAATATGTTTATAACTTGCTCATATATTCAATTAAACTTGGAAGCACTGGAGACAATTTTCGATGAGAAATTCCAAGACTTGATGTTAATAACGAGTGAACGTATATACGATCTATTAGGAATTCTAACCCTGTAGAAGACACGCAATAGCTTTTAGGGTGGATTCTTAATTTCATTACCGAAAAATTGATATCTGACATAATACCACAAAATTAGTCCAATATTCATGAGTTGATTAGAAACTACTACTGTATGAAGACGGAAAAAAAAATTCACGAAGAAGAAAATATACTTTGATAAGAAAACATGGATTTTCAACAAAGCTTCAATGAAACATTATAGAAATTATTTTTGTTGAAATACTTTCATTTAACCTATATGAGATAAAAATGTTGATAATACAAAACGTCTATATATAAACTAATTCTCATTGAAAATTTCAAATGACGAAGAAAAAGAAAACTTGAATTTACTATGTTTATTGTCATAAAAATTCTTTGAAAAATATAACACTGCAATTTCAATTTCGGTCACTAGACCATCATCGAGCAGATTGAGTTAAGAACTCACCATCTACCCGATGATGGTCTAATGACCGAAATTGCAAGCGCAGTGTTATATTTTTCAAAGTATTTTTGTGATAATAAACGTAGTAAATTCAAGTTTTGTTTTTGTTCATCATGTTAAATCATCACGTCATAACGACGGATTCCATCAAGTATTTGAAAATTTTAAACATCAAAAACGAGAGAAAACAGAGAGAAATTAATTTTAGACAAACTAAATATAGCTGATATATACTTTGAATAAAGCTGTCTATTATATCTATTTCCCATAATTTTCGTAGGACATTTTACGATTAGATAATTGATACTATAGTCTGTCCAGCGAGAATTGGCGTGCACGTCACAGACATGCGGAAATAACGACGCAAGGCTGCCTACCCAAATAAATAAAATTCGAAATTGTCAAAATTTATGTTTTTCGTAAGTTATTTTCTGAAAAAGTAGCTATATGGTTTTATAGTGACCAGATCATCCGTTCCGACAAATATTCTGTCCATAACATATCAAATCGTATGTATCTCTCAAGAAATATTAACATTTCGAGTAATGAAAATAAGTTTAATGGTTGTTGAGTTGTCATTCTAATTCAAATATTGCAATGTTGTCGGACCCTCGCGACCAGCGCGCCGGCATTTCACGAGTTCGATTTAAGATCATTTATTACATCTGGCAACAGTGTTCACGATCGACGCCATATTTGATTAATGACGGGCACGCCAACTCTCGCTGGACAGACTGAATGACGGAAATAAATGTACAAACTTTGTCATAGATGACACCCGCCTACTTGGAATACGTATAAAAAACGCAAAAAGTAATGTAGTAAACTATAATTTTAATTAAACACTTACACATCAAAAGCGACCCGAAATATGATATATCATTAGAAAGGCGGAAAAATTCCGTTCTAACCAAACCATAGCCAACTATGATTCTCATTAAAAAAATACATCATATCATAAGGGCACTTTTATTTTCAAATTTTCTCGACTCTACTGGATTATACAAAAAAAGTGCCTCAAGATATGATGCTCATTTTTCCATATATAACCTGAAGGTTAATAATCACCCGCTTTTACATGACGAAATACAACCGATCAAAATAGGGTCAATATGGAACCTCATGTCAAAGCAAAATAAAAGTTCACTTAGTAGTGCTTAGGCTCACTCACTTCTTCGAAACTTTTGAGCAATATTAAATTTAGCCATTTTTTGCGCGTCTGAAATTTGACGAATCATTGAATTTTCTTACCCAGAAAAGATAGGAACTGTGTTTGAACGTAGATGTTATTAGGTGGAAAGATTATCATTTCTCATCCGTCGCGCTTTGTTGACCGCGAGCAAATTTTAATTTTCATTAAAACAAATTGAGTTCATTTGTATCAGCGTTGTTTCGTGAGTCGCTTGCGATATAATGCTGTGAGAAACTTTTGTCTGTTCCCGTTGTCTTCATTACATCGTTACGTTGATGTTTTGCAAATAAGGAGACATTCCGAGAAATCGTCTCAATGTTTGTAAGCGACAAGAAAAATATGTGCTTTTTATCTGTGACAGTGATAATTTGTCGGGTCCCGGAAAGCGGTAGGAATAATTTATGCAGGAGTTATGAAGTTTTGCTTTGCCACATTTTTTAAAGAAGCAAAATAAATAAAACTGGCGGAATTTTCTAGTCAGGTCCATGAAAATAGCGGGATGTAAAATATGTATCAGCTAAATTTGAAATTATTTTCAATAAATGTTGATTTTGATAATGTGTATATGTGAAAGTATAGATATATATATATATATATATATATATATATATATATATATATATATATATATATATATATAAATAGATATATATATATATATATATATATATATATATATATATATATATATATATATATATATATATATATATATATATATATATATATATATATATATATATATATATATATATATATATATATATATATATATATATATATATATATATTCATTTATTTACTTACTTACTTATTTACTCACTTACTCATTTACTCCCTCACTCACTCACTTACTTACTTACTTACTTACTTACTTACTTACTTACTTACTTACTTACTTACTTACTTACTTACTTACTTACTCACTCACTCACTCACTCACTCACTCACTCACTCACTCACTCACTCACTCACTCACTCACTCACTCACTCACTCACTCACTCACTCACTCACTCACTCACTCACTCACTCACTCACTCACTCACTCACTCACTCACTCACTCACTCACTCACTCACTCACTCACTCACTCACTCACTCACTCACTCACTCACTCACTCACTCACTCACTCACTCACTCACTCACTCACCCACCCACCCAACTCATAAATTTGGTTATACAGTAGCAAATCGCTGCTGTCTGTGTAAACCAAACGTATTATTATATTCCAATATTCGTTAATATTTATGTAGAATCATTTAATAAACTCATGTAGGTATTATTCTAGATCATTGTCATGATATTTTAATCGTATACTGATGAAATTTTGTTTATACGAATGTGTATACACGATAATATGTTTTTTCCGCAAACCTCAAAAAATTACGACTTTTTTGACCTCAGTTAATGTAGAAGTATGATTTCACAGACGTCATTTTGTTTTTACTTTTTTGTCCGGCCGTGAGCGTAAAAAGTACACTTTTTTTGTACGCTCACGGCAGGACAAAACAGTAAAAATAAAATGACGTCTGCGAAATCATACTTCAATATTAACTGAGGTTAAAAAGTCTTCATTTTTTGACGTTTGCGGAAAAAACATATTATCGTGTATTCACATTCGTATAAACAAAATTTTATCAGTATACGATTAAAATATCATGACAATGATCTAGAATAATAATTTAAATTTACGTTAGAGAAAGTAAATACTCGTTAAACTTTGGAACTTTATTCACGATAGTAATTATTAATGGTAAAGTTACAATTATTTATGGCTTTTGGTACTTACCAAAAACTCACAGTCCTATAATGCGTAGATAAGTGATTTCAAATGTTTTTGACAACTATTATGTTGCCTTTGTCGAATTTGTGTTACCGTTTCAACTACAAAACCAGTAAGTAAAGCAATCTAGTTTTACGTTTTTGTACATCTAATCCTTTTTAAAAATATTATCTCAATTCTATAAAACAATATACAATTTTCCGCAAACGTCAAAAAATTACGACTTTTTTAACCTCAGTTTTCAATGTTGAAGTTTGATTTCACACACGTCATTTTGTTTTTACTTTTTTGTCCGGCCATGAGCGTACAAAAAAGTACACTTTTTTGTATGCTCACGGCAATTTCAAGAAAGTCGGGCGCCGTACAGTTGGGTTCCGAATCCGACATGATGTAATCCGTAAGAAAACTGTTATATATTTTAATACAAGTTATTTCTGAATAGTCGGGTACTTACCAAAAATGCACAGTCCTATAATGCGTACATAAGTGACTTTAAATGTTTTTCACAATTATTTTGTTGAATTGTCAAATTTGTGTTGCCTTGACACCTGCAAAACCAGTAAGCAAAGCAATCTAGTTTTACGTTTTTTCACATATAATTCTTCTTGAAAATATTATCTTGATTCTATCGTTTGAATACCGTTTACGAAAAAAATCGCATCTTTTATTCGGGGAAAAGCACTTTTTGTGGCTCGACTAAAATTTTCGAGACAAACATTTAGTCTCGCCACAAAAAGTATCACTTTTACTACTAACAAAACAATATACTATAACAGGACCTCTAGTGGTTTTAATCAGCGAATAATCTTAGAAAACATAACTAAATCAGATGTCATAATGCACGTCGTCATCTTGTTCATCATCATTAAAAAGAAGGTACCTAGTGCGAATATAATCTTTACCAGTGTGCATTAAAACATTTCATCATTATTATTTACTCATGTATTTCGACAGTTTTGTTCAATTAATAAAGGTACACCAAGGATATTTTCATATTTCGCATTTATAACGAAGACGATAATATATATGAATATATAATATATAATCGTTTTAGGATTAGTGTATGTGGATATGATATAATTTGAGGGATACCAGACAACTAGACTTCTTCAAAATATTCATTAATTCTACACATAATAGCAGTGCATCCACTTTGCAAAATAAAAAATATAACTGTAACATTTGTCTAGATTTATCAGGAAAGAAATTGAACAACAAACAAAGTTTTTCAATTTATCACAACATTTATCATACATGATAGTTCCATTCACCCGTTTCAAAATGAAAATACAGCTTTCAATAGCGTGGTTCATCGACATGATAATATGTCTCTCTCTAACGATATGATTATAAATCAGATATAATAGGAAAAAGGTTGTTCAAATAAGCTATTACGCTGAAGTTTATCCAGTCACAAAAGAAAAGTCGAAATATTGCCTTATAACTTATATTGGAATTCAAAGCATAAAGCTTAAATCCCTTATTTGGATAAATAATATCAATGCATTGTTCCGAACATTCATTATAGTGGAAGGCATCAAAAATAATAAATCTAGAATTTATAGAAACAAAATATCCCCACAGTATAAAATTAACATTGGTAGAATTTTCACAAATTTTCAAATTAGAATAAAAACTTAGACTCACAATATGCAAATTTGTAAATTATTGAGAACTACTTACTAAGCATAGACTTTGAAATAGGTATTTTCTAAAATCTTTTCAAATCAATGAAGTCAACTATTTTGGTCTTCTCGTCAATGGACAGGTAGAACTCACAAATAGTCCCTTACTTATCTTGTTTAACAATGCAGTAGGTACCTGGTAGTGGTTCGATTTGAATTCACTGAATTTTTGAAATTAATTTCTACATAATTGCGATTACTAATACCTGCATCATAGAATTTTATGTGTCTAGTCAACATCTGACGAAGAAGAAGTTTCTCTTGCTGCGATTTAATTCCAACATAAACCGCAATATCATTATAATTGAGACGCTTTATAAGCTTCGCTTTTCCAAGGAATTAATTTAATTCCAACATAAACTTATTCATTCATTTAAATTTATATTATATACATAACTATATATGTATATAATATTTATATATATATATATATATATATATATATATATATATATATATATATATATATATATATATATTTAAATATATATATATGTTCAGTCTCTAATCACTGAGAAGTGGTTTCCATGCTGATGGGAGTCTGTGACTGTCATCTCTGGTGTTCAAACAATTTGGACGTTTTTCTATTTCTACAGCTTCACGAAAAATTCGGGATTTGGAAGATCGGACGGGAGCAATAGTTCTTGTATTGGGGAAATCGATAATGTGGCCTGTTTGGGTGTGATGTTGGGAAAGGACGTTGGTGATATCTGAGTGTCTTACTGAAAGTTAATGTTCCTTGGCACAGACCGGAATTCGTCGGTTCGTTTGTCCTATATAAGAACGAGGACAATTGGAACAGGGAATCTCATAAACACAGTGATTTTCGTTAGGAGTTTTATCCTTGACGGATCTGAGTTGAGTGGTGAATATTGTTTTGATGTTTGTGTTTTTGAGAAATCTTCCGATCTTATCTGTTCCTCCTTTGATGTAAGGAAGGAATAATTTAGGTGTAAATTCTTGGATTGGAAGCTGGTAGAGGTGGGGTGTTGTTTGTGTGTTTGCGTATGTTCTTGTTGATTTGATATGTGTTGTAACCAATCTGTAATAGTACATGTTTTAGAGTATTGAGTTCTGATTCACGGTGTTCGTCGTAAGATAGTCGAATGGAGCGGTAAATTAGGGTATTAACTACAGAGTTAAGTTAAGAGGGATGGTGGTGAGACTGGGCGTTCAGATAATGGTTTGTATGGGTGGGTTTACGATAAACTGAATAGGAGAAGCCTTGAGATGGAAAAGTTTTGACCATGACATCGAGGAATGGCAGAGACCCTTCGTTTTCCACTTCCATTGCGAATCGGATACTTGGATGTATGCCATTCATATTCAGAAAATTCAGAAAAAATTAAAGTGTACACATCAGATCATAATAACATTATACATCAATCATATTTTAGTACTCCATTTGGATCACATTATTGCACCTAAGCATGCTGTATGCTTGTGTTGAGCAAGTCCTCGATCCGTAGGGAGCACTTTTAATTGTACAGGCAGACAATGACAGGTGAAGTACCTGTGAGATCAGGTAAATATTTTAAAACATTCTCGATTAATATATTGTGCTGTAGATTAGCTCCATATTTTCCCGAACGAAGCATTTAATTTGTTTCTTTTGTATTTATTAAAATTTTTGTTATTTTCCTTATTTCAGGTGGTAAGAGATTATACAATTTAGGTCCAAAATAGAAGATATATCTTTGTGTGTGGCTTTTCCTGAACAGTTGGTGTATTGAGGGAGAGATTTTGTACTGGCCCTAGTATTTATTTTTTGTATAACTTCCACAGGCCGATTTAAATGATTTGTACCATGAAAACATCCATTCCAGGCACTGACCAGGGCATACAAGCCCCTAACATCAAGTATCTCTAGTTTCTTATACAACTGTATAGTTTGAATGAAGTTTTGGTTTTTTTGAATATTATTTTCAACAGTTTGTTTTGCATTGTCTGGAGCTGTATTAAGTTATTGCGGAAAAGACCTCCCAAGCCCCGATACAATATCGTAGTATAGACTCTGCCAAAGAATAATAAACCACTCTAAGTGTTCCATTATTTAGGATATCTCTTAGGGTATACATTTTCGGGTAAGTTGCCTGAGTCTGCGAGTCAATAGGGAAGTATGTTTTTCCCATCTCAAGTGTTGGTCTATTACAACACCTAAATACTTTATGATTATCCTGATTTTTCTACTTCAGGACAAGTGCATGTTTTCTCGACTTTGGCAATTATTATCGCGTAACATAAATAATTTTTTATTACTAGCTGGTTGATCATGTAATGTTAATGTAAATGTTATATATTTGGTTTTCTTAACATTTATGGCTCAACAAGTTTTGGTCTAGCCAATTTTTGACCTGCCCCATTCCTTCATTAGCATCATTAAAAACCTCATCCCATGTTTTTGCCAGTAAAAATCAAGGTAGTATCATTCAGCATAGGAGATGAAGTGACCTCTACAGTTCTTCAAATACTCCAATTACTGTTTATGTATATGAGGAAACCAAAATTGGCCAATACTGTTCCCTGTGGTACACCAGTTGTTATTTCTAGAGAATTACTACTGTGTTCTCCCCAATTTCACTCTTTCAGATCTCTTATTAAGTAATTTTCGTAGGATATCCTGGGAAGGTCCTCTCATACCATAATTATACAGTTTCTCCATTAATATTTCATGGGATATGGTATCAAATGCCTTGGCTAGGTCAAGAAAGATTGCGAGGCATTTGTCCGAAACATCCAAGGCGTTTAACCGTTTTTTTTTCACAAGATCAAGAACAGCTTTTCTGTGTTTTTTATTACTCAAAAACCCATATTGTCTATCTGTTATAACATCATTGATTTCCAAGAAATTTATCAATCGCTTCTTGATGGTGTGTTCAAAAATTTTAGCAAAGTATTGATTAACAGAGATTGGCCGATAATTTTCAACCAGTTTCCGTTCTCCGGATTTATAGATAGGTGTTTATGAGACACTCTTTCCATTGATGAGGCAGTTCACCACTTTCATAAGAGAGAGATTTATTATTTGAACCAGTGGATCTACTAGATAGGCGTAAAAATGTTTTATGAATTTACTTGAGATGTTTATCTGGTCCCGGTGAACAGTTATTTTTGAGTGTTGATATTATATTGATGATTTCGTTTTTTGTTGTGGGTTCAAGAACCATAGTAGATAATACTGATGGGTCATTTCGAGAGTTTTGTCGTCGTTTGAGTTGATCTTTATTAATATTCTCTTGTATTTTTCGGCCTACTTCACTAAAATATGTATTAAACATGTTGGATTTCTCATTATTGTCTGTAATCACAACGTTATCACATTCATATGATTCAAGAAGTGGAGCAACGAGTCTCCGCCATGGGGCCAGATCGCAAAGACATCGTCTACATAACGTAGCCATCATGGTGGTTTAAGGTCGAAGGACGAGAGAGCTTGGGTTTCGAAATGTTCTATGAAAATGTTGGCTATGACGGGGGAGAGAGGGGATCCCATTGGGGCTGAAGAATTTGCCTTGAAAGATAAAGTAAGTGTTGGCCATGCAGTGTTTGATCAGGGATAGGTTGTCTGGGGATATTTGATGTTTCGTGTCTAGGATGGAAAGTATTTCTTCGATGGGGATATTTGTAAATAAGGAGACAATATCAAAACTAACAAGGAGATCAGTTGCGGTGACATCAATACTCTTGAGGAGTTTTATGAAGTGAAAAGAGTTTTTTACGTATGACTGGGTTTGTTCGGCAAGGGGATGAAGGGTTTAGGCGTGATATTTCGCAAGAGGAAAGGTTGGACAATTGTAAGCGCTGACAATGGGTCGAAGTGGAATATTAGACTTGTGAACTTTGGGTAGACCATACATTCGAGGGATTCTTGAAGATTTTTCTCTTGGGATTAGAGATTTTTTTATTTCAGGTGGCAGATTCGATTGAATGCTACGAGATTTTGTGGTTTTCTTCAGGTATGTTGTCGGGTCATGAGGAATACGCTTATAGTCGGGGGTGTCAAGAAGATTGGACATTTTATCGAGGTAAGATGAAGTGTTAAGAATGACAGTGGCATTGCATTTATCGGCTGGGAGGACGACTAGATTTTGGTCATTGTAAAATTCTTTGAGAGATTGCCTCTCAGAAAAAGTGAGGTTGGGACGGGGTGGCCGACTTGTACGAAGAATTTTGGCGATGTAATGCCTGGCAGTTTCTGCTTGCTCTGTTGGAAGATGGAAATTTGCTTCTTCTGTTCGGGAGATGATAGTTTCTATGGGGATGGATTTAGGTGTGATGGAATAGTTGAAACCTTTCGATAGTGCTTTTGTTGCGATCTCGGAAATTGGGGTGTCAAAATAATTTTGAACAATGGAGGAGGTATAAGATGAAGATGATATTTGTGGTTTTTGGGAATTGATGAGGTTGGCTAGTTTATTTTTCTGGGTTAAGGTCTTCTGGTCGGAAAGATGTTGTGCCTTGGAGTTGGATAGGCGATCAAAAGTATCCCATAGGATTGGATGGATGTGGAAAGAGTGAAGGTGATGGAATATTTGAGAAGTAGTTCCTTAGTGTGATTTAGGTTGCGTCTGGTAGTGTGAATGGAATCTCTAAGGAGGGCAAAACTTGTTGTGTTGAGAATCCGGGTTATGGAGGGGGATTTTGTATGACGTATGAGCTGTAGAAATTTGAGAATGACACGATGGTCACGACATGAATTCAAAAAAGTGAGGTCACAGAGGAGACGATGTTTTCGGGATAAAAGGGAAGAATAGGATTTTGTGATTGAAATAAATTCCTCTCCGTAGAGGCGTATAAAATGTTCAGAAGTATTTGAAAAACTTGGTTCTCGGAATGAACCGCGTAAAAGATTTGAAAAATCCCGACGTTCCGGCTCCTTCTGCGAAGCCATCTTCAGGAGAATTAGAAGGAAAATAATTCAGATACGTGGCCTCAATCTGCCTACTCCACGAATCGAATTAGAAGGAATCGGAAAGAATAAGATTGCGTGGTCTCAACCTGCCTACTCCACCAACCGTACTGCTTCCTGTCAACTCTGAAGTCTCAACCTGCCTACTCTTCAGAGTCAACTGACGGGCCGATCGTCGCGTGGCCGTATTTATAGGGGAAGGGGCGGGTACTCCATTGACGTAGTTATTGACGTAGTATTGACGTCAATGGGGTATTCATGCTCATCAGTGCGGGATGCACTCTGATTGGGTTTGACATGGCGACCACTGAGATGTGGTTTCCATGCTGACGGGAGTCTGTGACTGTCATCTCTGGTGTTCAGACAATTTGGAACTCAAAAACCACAAAAATCATCTTCATATTATACCTTCTTCATTGTTCACAATTATTCTGACACCCCAATTTTCGAGATCGCAACAAAAGCACTCTCGAAAAAATTCAACTATTCCATCACACATAAATCCATCATCATAGAAACTATCATCTCCCAAACAGAAGAAGCAATTTCCCATCTTCCAACACATCAATCAGAAACTGCCAGGCATGACACAAAATTCTTCGTACAAGTCGGCCACCCCGTCCTAACCTCACTTTTTCTGAGAGGCAATCTCTTAAAGAACTTTACAATGACCAAAATCTAGTCGTCCTCCTAGCCGATAAAGGCAATGCCACTGTCATTCTAAACACTTCTTCTTACCTCGATAAAATGTCTAATCTTCTAGACACCCCCGACTATAAGCGTATTCCTCATGACCCGACAACATACCTGGAGAAAACCACAAAATCTCGTATCAACCAATCTCCCACCTGAAATAAAAAAGTCTCTAATCCCGAGAGAAAAATCTTCAAGAACCCCTCGAATTTATGGTCTACCCAAAGATCACAAGTCTAGTATTCCACTTCGACCCATTGTCAGCGCTTACAATTATCCAACACATCCTCTTGCGAAATATCTCGCCAAAACCCTTCAACCCCTTGCCGAACAAACCCATTCATAAGTGAAAAACTCTTTTCACTTCATAGAACTCCTCAAAAGTATTGATATTACCCCAACAGATCTCCTTGTTAGTTTTGATATTGTCTCCTTATTTACAAATATCCCCATTGAAGAAACATTTTCCATCCTAGACAAGAAACATCAAATATCCCCAGAAAACCTATCCCTGATCAAACACTGCATGGCCAACACTTACTTCATCTTTCAAGGCAATTTCTTCAGACAAATTAAGGGAGCCCCAATGGGATCCCCTCTCTCCACCGTCATAGCCAACATTTTCATGGAACATTTCGAAACCCAAGCTCTCTCGTCGTTCGACCTTAAACCGTCATGCTGGTTACGTCATGTAGACGATGTCATTGCAATCCGGCCCCATGGCGGAGACTCGTTGCTCCACTTCTTCCAAGCTGTAGAAAAAGAAAAACGTCCAAATTGTTTGAACACCAGAGATGACAGTCACAGACTCCCATCAGCATGGAAACCACTTCTCAGTGGTCGCCATGTCACCCCCAATCAGAGTGCATCCCGCACTGATGGGCGTGAATACCCCATTGGCGTCAATACTACGTCAATAACTACGTCAATGGAGTACCCGCCCTCCTCCCCTATAAACACGGCCACGCGACAATAGGCCCGTCAGTTGACTCTGAAGAGTAGGCAGTTGACAGGAAGCAGTATGGTTGGATGAGTAGGCAGGTTGTGATTACGCAATTGTATTGTTTCCGATTCCTCCTAATTCGATTCGTGGAGTAGGCAGATTGAGGCCACGTACCTGAATCATTTCCCTTCTAATTCTCCTGAAGATGGCTTCGCAAAAGGAGCCGAAACGTCGAGATTTTTCAAATCTTTCACACACACATATATATATATATATATTATATATATATATATATATATATATCGTATATATATATATAATATATATATTTATATATATATATATATATATATATATATATATATATATATATATATATATATAGTATATTATATATATATATATATATATATATATATATATATATATATATATATATATATATATATATATATATATATATATATATATATTTATATTATATAATAAGTCTGCTATCAAGACTTATGATGAATTTAAGTACGGCTGTTGATGCTAGCAATAACTGAAAAGTTTATTTAAAACACATAATTACATACATTAAACCTATTCAATACATTATAACATTACCTGAATCAACAAACAAGTACATTAATTCACAAATGAATATGTTTGTTTTCAACAAATATACAATTTTTGACAGTGTCAAATTTATACAATTGGAAAATGAACAGTAGTCAAGGTATCTGGATATGATGCCTTGATAAATCTTTGAGAAACCTCGCAACCCTGATATCCGCTCAGACGACTGCACTGAGCGCATCGTTAGGTTTGGACGAAACTCCAAACTTACATCCCCCTCCCCCACCAAAACTGGTGTAAATTATATTCGGGAGAGCAGGACAGTAAGGGATCATTTTACTTGCATGGAAAATATTTGATTCCTTTCTTTTGAAACCAGAGTCTATAATGTATGTAGAGTAAATTTGAAATTTTCTTTTTTTATTTTAAAAGGACCCATTCTGATTGGATCTAGCTTGTTCCGGTTTAGGCGACTTGAGTTTTGGATATATATAAGGTCTCCCTCTTCATATGTTATTTGTTTCGTTTTCTTGTCATAATAAATTTTGTTTTGATCATGTACTTTTTTTGAATTCAAGAATGCTATTTATCTATTTTCTTTTAAGTTTTCTAAGTTATTTTTGTTTAACTCAGGTGTTGAGTATGAATTATTATCAATTCCGTTTAAAAGATAACTAGGCGTAAAATTTTGTGGTGCTATGAACTGTGTTATTATAGTTTTCAATGCATTGCTCGGCTATAATACTCCACGGTCGGTGTCTATTCTCCGAAATTTTACATCTAATTGAATTTACTAAAGTTTGATTTGTGCGCTCGTTTTGTCCATTTGAAAAAGGGCAATCTACAGCTGTAAATACGTATTTTATTTTTTCTGATTTTAAGAATTTCTTGAATTGGTTTGAGTTTATGCCGGAATATTGGTCCGTTAAAATTAAATTTATCTTATTTTTGTTTTGAATTTTTTTAATTAAATTAATAAAGTCTTTCGCAGTTTGGGTTTTTGATGTAATTGCGAAAGCGTACTTTGTAAAATGATCTATTATCAAGTGTAAATATCTTTTTGATGATTTATTTCCTCCGAATCCTCCTATTGTATCAAGAGATACTATCTGGAATGGCTCCGAAGCTGGGCGCTAGTTGGGACAGGGGTTGTTTGAAATTTCCAAATCTTGTTTTATTTTTTATGCATGTTTCACATGTTCGACAATAAGTTTTATATGTTTGTGCATATTTTTAAAGTAATATGTTGGGTGTCAAAGTTAGTGTTAATGTTTTTACACCTATGTGGCTGTTACTATGTATTTTTTTTATTAGATTTAATACCGAAGTCCTCTGTAATCCAAATTTTTTTGTTTGTTATTTAAGGTTTTTATAATAAATATTATTTTTAGTTTCGAATTTTTCATTTTCTTTTTGTAATTGTTTTTGGTTGTTTACTACGTCATCTAGCGAAACAAAGTTTACTATTTGGATAGTAGATTCATTATTAACGTTATTTTTCTAAAACTGGGTTTACGTGAAAGAGCATCCGCTTCTGTATTCTTTTCTCCTGGGTTATATATTATGTTAAAATCGTAGTTTGATATATAATTTAATATTGTTAATAATTCAGGGTCCTGACTTTTTTTTTTATATTGAAATTTTCAAGAGGTTTATGATCAAGAAAAGATAGTAAATTTATGACCCATTAAGTAGTACTGCCAATATAATAATCGATTCTTTTATTGCCAGACATTCCAGGAATATTGCACGTTTATTTTTTTGTGATTGAGTTAATTTTTTTGAAAAGAAAAATACTGGTTTCAGTAAATTATCTTTTTGAGGTTGTTTAAGGATTGCTCCCACTCCTTCTTTTTGACGCATCTGTAAAAATGTATATTGGAAGTTTCGGATCGAAGATCGCAAGTATTGGTTCTGAGCTTAGATAATTTTTTATTTTATTAAAACTTTCTTCGCATTTCCGTGACCACTCAAAATTTTACGTTTTTTCTAAGTAAATTGTGAAAAGGCTCTAGTATTATTGTTGCATTTGGAATGTATTTTAAATAAAAATTAATTTTTCCTAATAGTTGTCTGATATTTTTTTGATTCCTAGGTATTGGAAAATTTTTATTGCAATTAAATTGTCATTTATGGGTCTTATTATATTTCCTTCTATTTCATGACCCAGATACAACAACTGAACTTTTTAGCAAAAAAGCACTTCTTTTTGTTCAATTTGAAACCCGCATTTTTAAATAGCCATCAGGGTTTTATCAATATGAATTAGGTGTTCTGAGCTATTTTTTTGAAAAAAATTAGAATATCATCTATATAATTTATTGGCAAATATGTATTAAGATTATTCTTGGAGATTACGTCAGCTCAGTGTTCTCTGAAAAATTGACGAAGCTGATTTTCAACCCAAATGGTAAACATGACCATTGCCAGTGTCCGTTATGTGTGATGAATGCCGTCTTTTGTTTATCCTTTTCTCTAATCGAATCGACCAAAACGCCGAATTTATGTCGAGTTTTGTAAATGTAAGCAATCGCGTGCTAAAAGTAATAGGTCATCTATCATGGGAAATGGATGGCATTCTGGAACGATTATTTTTATTTAGTTCCCTATAGTCAATACACAGACGTGATTTTTTTCCTTCCTCCTTCTTAAAAACAAGAGTGACAGGAGATGCATAAGGACTTGAAGAATATTCTATGAGACCTGCTTCTAGAAGAGATTTTATTTGTGTATTTATTTCTTCTTTATCCTGCAATGAGCATTTATATGGTTTTCTTGCAATGTATTTGTTTTTTGTAAGTTTTATTGTTGCCTCGTAGTTTGTTACAGCGCCGACATCATACTTGTTTTCAGCGAAAATAGTTTCATATTTGTCTAATAGATATTTCAAAGAGTCTTCGTTATTGTCTACATTTGTTATTGCAGTATTTATTTGGATTTCCTTAAGTGAATTAGATCTTTTTTCTTCATGTTTTTGGAAAATTTCTAATTTTTCATTCTGACATAGCCTAAATGTTTTAATAACATCTAATCCCAGAAGAATATCATCTTGAAATGATTCACTCTTTATTATAAAAAGAGGCAATTATTTTTAATATTTGAATATATTCAAATTTACTATAATTGAACCTAATGTTTCAGTGGAACCTGAAACCGTATTTATTTTTTTCACCCCACTTATATTTTCATTTAATTTAAGTCTTTTCACAGTGTTATAATTTATCACCGATATATTGGCTCCAGAATCATAAAGTGCGATTACCGGATAGTTGTTAACTAGAACATTCAATTTAATAAGTGGGGTAGTTATTCGTTTTTTGATTCATCACATGATGAAATACTTTCTTGGATTTCCAAGTTATTAACCATTTTAATTTTATCATTTTTAATATTTTCCTTATGTTTTGTTATTTTATTACGACATAAGTTTTCTGGATGATATCTATTTGGGAAACCCCTATCTTTGCAATAGGAGCATGGTTTCAATTCCGATTTATTCAAAAATTTAATTTGCGTTTTATTTTCAATTATAGAGATATTTTTATTTTTGTTAATAACCAAACTTTCTAATTGTCGAATACTCGACATCAATTTATCTATTGAGTTTTGAATCTCTTTTGTTAATCATTGGACCTTATATGAGATGGCAAACCCAATACGATGAAATTTATTTGGCTATTCGTAGTTAATTCAGGATCAGCATCTATAAGTAAGTTAATTTTTTTAAGTGCATAATCTAACATTGGCCCATTAATGTATCGAAAAGTGTGTAAGCATAATTTATTTCAACCCAACCTATGTCTGAAAAAGTGTTCAGAAAAGAGTTTGCCAAAAAAAATCCCAATGGATGCGAGATGGTGTGTGTTTTTTAGAAAAGCAAGAAACCAATCAAGAGCCGGTCCGTCTAAAAAAATTTTCAACACTTCTTGATAATGTAGGCTACCTATTTTTAAACGATTACATTCCTGAACAAATAGATCTAAAAATATCTTTCGCATTTTGATTTTTTTCCGAAAATTTATCCAGAATCATATCTTTACAACTAAACTCAAGGATTTGTTTTCGACCGATTCAGGTTTAGAAATATGAGATGAGATGGGGATGGGGATGGGATCGGTGAGAGCCCGTTCCTCGTCCAAATAAAGACCAGTTAAAACATATGTTTACCCTCCTCATCTATGTAATTATTTTGAGTTCATTCACCAGTGTTATCCACACATTCCGAAAATTTCCACGTGTCTTCATGCTCTTGGTTACATTTTTCACAACGCTTGTGTCGAATAATTTCTCGTGGTACTCCTTAAGTTGATACTCCCTTGGGAATTGAAAAATTGTATCCTCATTTTCGAGCTGTATTGTGACCAACCTTCACAATCGTTTTTGCATTCAGACAATCGGATACGAAAATGAAATTTCGCACGTGGTGAAAGTCATGCTTTGTATGCTTGTTGAATTTATAAGTCTGCTATCAAGCTTATGATGAATTTAAGTACGGCTGTTGATGCTAGCAATAACTGAAAAAGTTTATTAAAAACACATAATTACATACATTAAACCTATTCAATACATTATAACATTACCTGAATCAACAAACAAGAACATTAATTCACAAATGAATATGTTTTGTTTTCAACAAATATACAATTTTTGACAGTGTCAAATTTTATACAATTGAAAATGAACAGTAGTCAAGGTATCTGGATATGATGCCTTGATAAATCTTGAGAAACCTCGCAACCCTGATATCCGCTCAGACGACTGCACTGAGCGCATCGTTAGGTTGGACGAAACTCCAAAACTTAACATATATATATATATATATATATATATATATATTAATATATATATATATATATATATATATATATATATATATATATATATATATATATAATATTATATATATATATATATATATATATATATATATATATATATATATATATATATATATGTATTTCGGTCGTGTATAAGTATGATAAAGAACTCAAAGAAACGGTTCACTCGTAATCAGATGTAATACAGGGGAGTCTTAAGGACAAGATGAAAAACGAATTGCAACGGAAAATGGGGACAGGACTATGACATAAGGGAAACTAAACTTAAAAAACCATCGATTGCAATATCTAACAATAAGCCTGAAAGTTAAGGAGACTGAAATCATTAATTCAATAAAAAATCAGAATCACTTTATCTCCGAACAAGATAACCTGGATTGTAAATTATTACGAAAAACAAAGAAGGGAGACTCAAATTGGGCAGTCATAGAATGCTCAGGTCCAGCGTTTAGAAAAATTATGTCTGAGGTAAACTAAATATAGGTATTATAATAGATGTCCCATATATGAAAATACATACATCACAAGATGCAGGAATTGTAGTGGATTTTATCACAATGCTGAAAACTCATACTAGGAAAACCTCATGTGGAAATTTGTGCTAGAGAGCATTCATCACAGATAAATGTGACGGTTCTTCTCCCAAATGCAGTAATTGCCTTCAGGCAAATGAAAGATACAATTGCGTTTATGATTTCAAATATACCAGCCTAGATGTGAAATGTCCATCATATATTCGCCAAATAGAAAATATCAGAGAGTGAACGGACTTTTTCCTAAAGAGTAGAGTTGCTTGTTAATTTTAAGTAAGTTTTTTGTTCTATTTTTTTCTTTTCCCTCTTGTATTTTTCGATTTTGTTTATTTACCCTATGCCGATCAGGTTCATAAGAGATTTTAACTCTGATAAGAATAACACATTGGTATGTGATAGCGTACGGGATTATAGGACAGTTAGCGCGGAAATTCCCCACGGACATTTCAAATTATTTCATAATAATATTAGAAGTCTGGCAAAAAATTTCGATCAACTGCAAGTTTTATTACATTAAATAAAAGAGACTTATGATTGCATTGTTTTAACAGAGACCTTTTATATTGTAGATACAAGTCTATTCAATTTGAATGAATTCGATTTAATATACAATAGCGGAACATATAATAGGAATGATGGTGTGGTTGTTTATATAAAGGAAAAATTTCGTTACTCTTATACTACAATAAATGTAGGAGTGCTATTGGCACTTAAAATTGTGGTTGATGTGGGACGTAATCTTAAACTGTAAATTACTGCTTTATATAGGCCACATGATATTCCAATTGTTGAATTTAATACAGAATTCCATGATTACTTGAAATTAAATTGCAAAAATCAATACATGCATATTATTACTGGTGATTTTAAAATAGATATCTTGGACGAAAACGAACAGAATTTGTACTATCTGAACATTTTAGCTGAAGAAAATTTCGTAAGTGCTATAAATGAAGCTACTAGAGTTCAGAAGGATAGTGCATCGTGTATTGACCACATTTTCGTGAAGGGTATTGAAAATTATATTCCTATTATATTGAAGTCACATATAACGGATAATTTTTCAACTATACTTCTTTGAGATTCGATACTGTATTCCGGATTCAAATTTGGATAATATATGTATAAATATGGAAAGATTTAAAAATTATTCAGCAAAACTAAGTTGGCTGCGTTATTATGAGATTGAGGATACTGAAGAATTAGCTAATGTACTCATAAAAACAACTAAAGATATAAAGTTAAAATGCGAATACAGGGTCAAGCATAAGGAGAAGAAAAGGAAGCCCTGGATAACAAATAGTCTTTTGAAAGCAATAGATTTTAGGAATGAACTTTATAAAAAATGGGAAAAAGATAAAACTGAAAATAATTGGGTAGAATTCAAAAAATATAGAAATAAGGCCCATATTCTCATAAAGCAGGCTAAATATGAATTCTATACAACTAGGGTGCGTTCTAGTGAGAATAAATCGACGGAGATGTGGAAGATTGTAGCAGAGATATGTGGTACCAGGAAAAAAACGCAAAAAAGTCTAGATGACATTCAAGTAGAAGGAAGGATAATTACCAATCCTCAAGAAGTTGCTCAGGCTTTCAATAGATACTTCATTAATATCGGTAAAGAACTATCTACAAAATTCAAAACAGTGAAACCCAATTTCCCAGAATATTCTGGGAGTTCGACTACATTTATTATGGAACCCACAAATGAAGACGAAATAATAACTATAGTAAAGAATATGAAAGAAAAGAAAAGTAGCGGAATTGACGGAATATCTGCTGAAATTTTGAAATGCGGGATCGATAGGTTGGCATCACCAATTTCACATATGGTCAATAAGATTATCTCAACAGGAATATTCCCACAGTCATTGAAGACTGCCATAGTTGTACCCTTGCATAAGGGAGGTAGCGGAAAGAGTTGTGCCGATTTCAGGCCTATTTCTTTACTCCCCAGCCTTTCAAAACAAGTGGAGAAAAGTCATTAAGACTAGACTACAAATGTATCTGGGAGCACAATAAGTTCAGTTCTGAGAAGCAATATGGTATTAGAGAAAAAAAATCGACGGACGATGCTATCGCTACTGTGATCGGTCAAGTTTATGAGGCATTCAATAGGGATGAGGTTGCTTTATGTATAATGATTGATCTCGCTAAGGCGTTCGATACGGTGGAGCATGAAACATTCCTAGGTATATTGGGGGAAGTTGGTGTTGTGGGTGTCAACATGAAATTGATGCGGAGTTACTTGTCACACCGTTATCAGACAGTAAGAATCCAAAATAAACTTAGTGATTTGTGGCCAGTAGAACGTGGCGTTCCACAGGGTACTATATTGGGCCCTATTCTGTTCACAATGTATATGAACAAATTGTTGTTGTTGAAGAGTGACGGGCAAATTGTCAGTTTTGCTGATGATACTGCTATAATTTATACTGGAAAAAACTGGATAGACCTAAAAAAGAAAGCTGAAACTGATTTCGTTAAAATAGATAACTGGTTGAAGCAATATTTCCTGACGTTAAATATTACAAAGACGAAATATATACCCTTCGCCATAGATAAGCGTTTGTTGCCTCGGTGCACGCCTCTCACTATTGTTGTAGAGGATGGTACGTTTCACAATTTCGTGCGCCTATGAGATCAAGTATCTTGGCGTTATGCTGGATTGTCACTCAGATGGGAAATCACAAGTTAATAAGTTGATAGCTAAGTTGAGATGTCTATTACTACCTAGATTTAGAAAACTTTCACATGTTCTGGATGTGACACATTTAACAGTGGTTTATAGAGCGCTTGTAGAGTCGCATCTGAGATATGGTATTGTTGCGTGGGGTGGCGCTTATAGCCACGTAAATAAGGAAGTTGGAAGCACAACAAAAATGGCTCTTGAAAAATCATACATGCTAAGGACATTAGATTTCCAACCGAACTATTGTTTCAGCTGTCGAATGTGTTGGATGTGCGTCAGCTTTTTTGTGCTTCGGTGTTAAATTTTACAAAAAAAAATATAAATAGAAGCATTATGATTGAACATGATTTAGGCACCCGGTACAGCAGGGGTTCATTATGTGTACCTAGATTCAGCAAGACTGTATGTCAACGTAGTCACTTGTACATTGGCCCAAGCACGTATAATGAGATACCTTTGGAATTGAGAAATACAAATAACTTTAAAAAATTTAAAAGTAAAACAAAAAAATGGATAAAAGCAAGAAGTAGGTTTTATATACATGAATTACTAGAGCCAAAAAGTTGTAAACATGTCTTGTTTAATGTTATTGTGGATTGTCTGTTCGATCTTAGTTCATCTTGATTTAAAATTGGTTATCCAATCCAAATTTTTATTTATGCTCACAACAGGCCATGGTCTTTGTGAGTTGATTTAGAAATCATTTTATTTTTATTCGGGAAAACTATGTTTATGTTATCTAGGACTAAATACTTTGTTTCTTTGTATAGTGTGAGTGTGTATCCATTGCCAAAATTTTTCTTGAATAAAGATATTTATTATTATATTATTTATTATATATATATATTATTATATATATATATATTTATATATATATATATATATATATATATATATATATTATATATATATTATATATATATATATATATATATATATATATATATATATATATATTATATATATATATAGAATATATATATATATATATATATATATATATACTATATATATATATATATAATATATATATATATATATATTATATATATATATATATATATATATATATATATATATATATATATATATTATATATATATATATTTATATATATATATATATATATATATTTACATCCTGGGACTAGTTTTGCTTCCTTTCATATCGCGACTATTTTGCATCCACCACAACGAGTGAAGAATATGGCCATTTATGCAGTGAATATTGGAATCAGCTTCAAATAGGAAAGTAGGTCATATAGTTTTCATCATTGTATTTCGAATTCTGAATATACGAAATTTTTCACTTTGCGACTATTTTGCATTCTTTTCACTAAGCTTACTATTTTGACTCCGGATCACGTATACTTTTCGTTCGTTATAGCTACTAATTTTGCCTCTTCTGTATATTAATTTCCATATAAAGACTTATTTGCCTCCGTCAACGTTGCCGCGTTTTCAGATAGTAGTCAAATTGTTGAAGTGATAGTTTATCGTCCAA
>JARQZK010000932.1:55000-80740 GCA_030704885.1 Cynegetis impunctata | reverse complement strand
GTTAAATTCAGTAGTCATCTGAGATCTCTAAACCCCTTTCTTGATGCCAATGGTATAATCCGAGTAGGTGGCAGATTAGAACACGCTAGCATTAGTTTTGATCAAGCATCTTATTCTAATTCCTAAAAAACACCCCTTTACAATTTTATTAGGACGCCATACTCATGAAGTCAATTTTCATTCTGGCTGCCAAGGTACCCTTTCTTTCATCAGAAGAAGGTTTTGGCCATTGAATGGTCGCGAAGCGGTACGAAATGTACTTCGGCAATGCATACCCTGTTTCAGAGCCGATCCGCCAATAGTGTCTAACCAAATGGGCAATCTTCTTGCTCCACGAGTAACCCCCTCCCGTGTTTTTTCTAATTTCGGTCTTGACTATGCTGGACCCTTCCACTTGAAGGACGGCAGATACAGAAATCAAAAAATTCTAAAATGCTATGTCTGTATATTCGTGTGCTTATCTACAAAGGCGGTTCACATTGAACTGGCAAGTGAACTAACCACAAAAGCGTTTACAGCAGCGTTCAAGCGTTTTGTGTCTAGGCGAGGAATGTGTAGCAATCTATATTCAGACAATGGAACCCATTTTATTGGAGCCTACAATTATTTCAAGAAAATTTACGACATTTTATCCAGTGAGCCATTACAAAATTATTTCAGTAATAGCCAGATGCAATGGCACTTTATACCTGCTCGTTCTGCACATTTTGGCGGGTTATGGGAAGCCGCCGTGAAATCCCTAAAATATCATTTAAAACGTATTTTATTTACCGATTCTTATACTTTTGAGGAATTTATAACAATATTAACCCAGATTGAGGCTACTCTAAACTCACGTCCTCTCTTACCCTTATCCTCTGAACCTAACGACCTTGAGGCGATCACTCCAGGTCATTTCCTCATCGGTCAGCCATTGAACGCCGCTCCTCAACTCAGCGTCGAGGATTTTCCATCCAATCGGCTAATACGATTTCAACATTTACAGAAATTACTTCAAAGTTTTTGGACCACATGGAAACATGATTATCTCCACAATCTCCACCAAAGAAACAAATGGCAGTTCAAGAAGGAGATCCAGGAGATGAAAGGAAGACTAGTACTCCTTCGTGATGAGAAAACCTTGCCTCAGCAATGAACCTTAGGAAGAATTACTTCTGTTCATCCTAGATCAGACAACATTGTGCGTGTAGTGAGCGTTCTCACCAGGAACGGCATCGTGAAACGTGCAATTGCTAAACTCAGTATCTTACCAGTGAATTAAGTGTCTTGTTCATTTTAATTATGGACCTTTTTTTTTGTTGTTTTGACTGATTTATCCGTTCATGCCTTTCTGTATACTTATTATCAGTAAGCATTATTTTGTAACTCTATTTTCTAGACCTGATGCCAATCGTTTATCTCATTTGCTTTCGTTGAAAGTGGATACTTTCAAGGCCGCCGGTATGTTCGGTAGTGCAACGATGGCAACAGCGCGTCAAGGGTTGTGTACCGCTCGAGACGAACCAGAGGGTAGAAACAGTACCCGCCTGACAGCCACCGAGAACACTTTATAATTTAATACAGTCCACTTTTATTATTACAATTATTATAAACCATCAGGCTGGTGCATTTTCTATGAATGCTGTTTTGTCTTGGATGAATTTATATTTTGTGTAGAGAATCTTTGATGCACTGTAAATATTTAAATATCAATAACTTAAATAAGTTCAGCAATCTGATGAATTCACGAAGGGAAAGGATTCTAACGATCGAAAGGTGTATGATGTGGATCAACAAACAGTGTGAGTTAACTTCTCCACTTTCATCTTCACAGACAGGTCCGAATACGAATGGGGACAGAGGATGGGAGTACAAACAAATCAACGTTACACGAGTTCCTGGCTACGGATTTGGCATAGCCGTTTCTGGTGGAAGAGACAACCCTCATTTTGCCTCAGGTGACCCGAGTATAGCGGTTAGCGATGTTTTAGCTTCAGGTCCCGCAGAAAGGATACTACAAGTGAACGACAGGATAATTTCCGTCAATGGAATATCTTTGCAGAATGTCGATTATCAGACTGCGGTGCAAGTGCTACGCGATTCCGGTGATACAGTTAGTTAAGTAAGTTAGTAGCCTCAGCTTCACAACCACCAGCACAGCCTCAGCGCATTGAGCGCTTCCTATACAGGGCCGTCACTCAGTGCGGCAGGATTTAACTCTTTGCCATCCAAGGTTACCCTCACGAGAAACTCCAAGAAAGAAGATTTCGGTATAGTACTTATATATAGTATCAACTTCTAAACACCAACCAAGTTCTTACAGAGGGAGATTTCGTTACAAAACTGAGTAACACGAACTGCCATGATCTGATGTCGCTAAAGGAGGCGAAAAAAATTATAGATAGTACGAAAGACAAATTGCACATAACGGTGGTTAGAGAGTTTGGTCAAAATGTCAACGGGTTACACCAAACTCAGAGCTCGATCAGTACAACAGGAGCCGTCAATAATTTTTATAAAGGTGACGATTTCCTCACCTCTAGTCAAAGTTACTCCAATCAGAATATTTATGTGCAACCGCCCACTAGGAATCCAAATCTCACTCCATCCGGCTCGAAGGACCATGAAATGGGGTGGTTATAATTTATTTTACACAACTTCTAATTTTATGAACTTGTATAATTAGGATAATGTAATACAGAAATGCACCAGCCTGATGGTTTATAATAATTGTAATAATAAAAGTGGACTGTATTAAATTATAAAGTGTTCTCGGTGGCTGTCAGGCGGGTACTGTTTCTACCCTCTGGTTCGTCTCAAGCGGTACACAACCCTTGACGCGCTGTTGCCATCGTTGCACTACCGAACAGACGTGTTCATCTTTTGTAAGCGAGGAAATACGTATCCTATACGTAAACTGTCATTATGGAATAAGTGTCAAAGCTGTCATGATTTTTCCTTGTTTACAGGACATAAAAATGCGTGCATCTTTTCTTTCTTACGCTTCCACTTACCTGGAGCGAGTTCATTGAAATCATGGCAACCTCTGTTTGCGGTCATTTTCCAACTGGCAACCATGGTTTTTAGTAGTAAGTATATATGAAACTTTAAATTTGTATTAAAAATTTTGAAAAAAGAGGTGAGTGCAAAAAATTAACACTGATATACTTCTTCACACCTGGCAACCCTAACGCTGCGGCTGACTGAGAGCTGGCAACCATTTTTTTCAATTCGTGACATTAATATCTTTCAAATGGCGTGAAATTTATTGAAAAAACATATAGTTGCAATTTATATTAGCGAATTAATTATACTGAAATTAATTAAAAGTAATTGCGGCTAATTTTTTATAGGCAACCTACCCCTAATCTATTGCATACTATCTTAACATTCATTTAAAATTGGTTATATCAAAAAAACAGATACCTGCAGAATCGAGCAGTGGTATCTTAGACTATTCAGAGTCTTCAGAGTGACAGGTACATGATTGCATGGTGGGTATTTATTTTATGCGCCTTTACGAAGGAATGGTGCACAGAATGCTCCTAAATTTCAGAATGGTAACTTTTGTCAACTTCTCTACAATAACTTTGAATATTTTTATATATTACTCAATAGTTTGAAGCGGAGTCTCATGTTTTCGGGTGAAAAAAATTGAAAAAAAGGGATCAAATAAACCTTATTTATGTTTGTGTAGAATATATAGCGATATAAGCATTGTGATGGAACTACTTATATTTAACAGTTTTTTCTTTTTAATCAATGCGGTATATTCATTTTGAAAAAAAGTCGATACTATCTTTTTCTTGTGCTATGCCAATTTGTATTCCATCAAGTCGAAAATTAAATAAATAAATGTAATTTCATTTCAGCTCTACAAAACTGCAACATATTTTCTTGTTAACATATAAATCAATTAGCCTAAAAGGGAGAAAGATTGATATGTATTGAAACATTTCAACAAATATTTCCGATTGCAGTGCAATTCTCAAAGGAAGCAAATTGATTGAGTTTAGTTCATATGATATATAAAATTTCAGATTATAGTCGTATATTTCCCGAAAATAATAGACAATTGCACTGTGATGAAAAAAATAGTGATGTGCGTGAGGAGTTTTTAAATCAGTTTTATACCTTCAGGATTATGATTTTCATGATCGTTGGATTGTGAATTTAGAATTTGCGTTGCGGAATACGTATAACCAGCTTTTTTGAAAAGTTGTTCATAATTTTTTAAATTATGATGGAAGAATTTTCCGTGTTCACTTTATGTAATATATATATATATATATATATATATATATATATATATATATATATATATATATATATATATATATATATATATATATATATATATATATATATATATATATATATATATAGATATATCTATATTTATATAGATATATCTATATATATATATATATATATATATATATATATATATATATAAATAATTTCAAAAACTTACATAACGTTACTTTCTTGACGAAAAAATAGAGTTTTGGAAAGGAAACAAGCAATACCTCGATTGAATATCTGAGATTTTTGATAAATTTTCTCATACAGTCTATGAATCTGAAGAAAGTCAACAAAATTCAACTTTTAAACATACCATCATTATAGAACAACAACACTTTCTGTATAAAAGAAAAAATCTTGGATCAAACCTCCTCCATTCTTCTGAGTATCTCCAAAATACATGGAACACTAAATTCAAATCGAAGTCATCTGTACTGACTTCAACAAAGCTTTTTATAAAATAAATCATAGAATATTTCTTCGAAAGCTCGCTGAGGTCGTCTTATTATATAAAGTTATCAATGGTATTATTTGTGTGCCAAAATTTTCCTGTTAATTCGTTTCAGTCTTTAGAGTCCCAGGTGCATGATTGCGTGGTGGGGAATCATTTTATGTTCCTCTACGAAGGACAAATAGTGCAGAGAATGCTCCTACTTTCAGGATGGTAACTTCTGTCAATTTCTGCAAGTACTTTGACTTCTTTAATATATCACTCAATAATCTGAAGCAAAGTCTCAGGAATGTTTCCTCGTGAAGAGAAAATTAAAAGAAGTATTCAAATAAACCTTAATTATGTTTGTTTAGAATATAGAGTGATATAAGAATACGTATGTAACTAAGTGTATGGATATATTTTTCTCTTTAATCAAGGCGATATATTTCCCGAAAATATAATAGTTAATTGCTCAGTAACTAAAATAAATAAATAGATATGTATATATATATATATATATATATATATATATATATATATATATATATATATATATATCTATTTATTTACTTAGTTACTGATGTAATGAATTGATATGGACTTTACTTGGTTGAAACCAATAACAATATTATTAGAAAAACACATGTTTTATTTTAACGGTTATTATATTTGACTCTATGACGCGGCGTTTCACCACACGTTACTCGCTCGTTTTCAGTGGTTGAAAAGTGTTGATCAGTTTAGTTTTGGAATGCTCATATTTATGAAACTTTTTATTTCAAAGGAGAATCAGTTGGTTCTTGCTTCTTCTCATTCTAGCCCAAAACAATGGAAGTCAATCAGTTCGAAACAAATCACGTTAGATAACAATCCTTGGAAATTCATTCTAAATTTCATGTTATAATCCTCATTCGCCATAATTTAGGTATTGGTAATGATAACAGATTTAGGCATATACATTTCTTCAGCCTTATTTGACAAAGAAGATGCTTGAAAAAATCTGGGCACAGAGGTTGTTTTTGAGACAAGGTCTCTAAGAAAATTCATGTTTTCAATGTATTATCAATAGGTCGTTTGTAAAATCGCTTGTGGAATGATTATCGTGAATACAATTGAACAATCTACCATTTAGCCAGAAATACAAAGTTTAAAAAGTTAGATCTATGTATAATAGACAGGTCTTTTGTAATATACGAGAGCAAGAGACTTTATGAACCATCAAAAACTTTCTCATTTTATTGCTAAGTACGCTTTCTTTATAATGTTGAAAAATATAATTACTTTTCTAAACTGTGCAGGTTATTACCATAACTCCTGTGCCCTAAGAATATCGAGTTTAATAGTCATAAGTGGCAGTGAATGTCTCGTGCAATGTCCAACGTGTGCAAGGAAAGCGCGGGAAGAAGAAATAAACAAAATCATTGTGGAGAAGGATAAGGAAATTGAATCACTCAAACAAGAGAGCCTGCTGGGAAGATTTTCACACAGGTGAACTATACGCAAAAATAGAATTAATGGAAAAAACAATCTTGGGGAAAATTAATAACCTAGAAAAAACAGTAAACATCAAAACAAAGACAACGCCAACGCTGCAAGAAGCCAATGAAACGGCCACCTACTCGGCGGGTAAAAAAGAAGACCAACAACAAGAAGTTAGCGAAATTACTGCATCGAGATCCAAAATATCGAAAATCTCCAATGAGCGAAAAACTTTTCGAAATATCACTGAAGATAGTTCAAGTGCCCCATCACAAACTTTGACGGCTGTCAATCTAGACAGGTCGTCATTGTCATTAGCGACAGGAGGGAATAAAAACAACACAACTCCAATTGAGGGAAATGAATGGAAAACCATTAGAAATAGAAGAAACTACTCAAAAATCAATCGACCAAAACCAATATTCGGGCAAAACGAACATGTCTGTTTCTATCGGGCCTTGGCCCCTCAGTAACAGCAGAGGAAGTACAAAAGCACGTCGAAAACATAACAAAGGGCACATGTAAGTGCGAAAAATATGACCACAAGGAAAAAGTCAGTGAGCTCGTTCAAGATCGAGGTCCCAATTAAGGAACGAGATTTAATCATGAAGCCAGAAGTATGGGGTAAATATGTCACCATCAACCATTTTATTCACCTTAGACGACGCCCACAAGAAGGGCACGATCAATCCAACCAGATAGGATAACTGTTATGCATCAAAACATGCAATGTATGAAAAATAAAATTCCGGAACTGGAAATTTTCCTGGAAGAAGAAAAACCCACAGTACTCTGTGTAACGGAACATTGGTTCGACGCCAAAGAAGTGCAGTACATGAGTGTAGAAAACTATACAACCCAGTCAACTTTCGCGAGAGCTCAACATATACATGGGGAACGAGTATCCTTGTAAGAAATAATTCGCTACTGAAAGCAACAAAGGAAGAAACTATCAATGGGAGGAGTGTAGAGAATGTTCTTGAATGTTTCTCCATTGTTGATAAGTCAAACTCTTTCTTAGTCATTTGCATCTATAGATCTTCTTCAGGTAACATATCACACTCCTTAAATATTCTAGATGAAATATTAAATTACACTTTTAATTCATATCAAAATTGCAAAACAGTACTATGTGGTGACTTAAACATCAACCTTCTTGAAAGTAACCAAACTGTCAACTCCTTTGGGTATATCCTAAATACCTATAATTTTAAACAAACAGTTTTTGAGGCAACACGGGTAACTCGAACATCCGCTACTCTACTTGATAACATATTTGTTGATTTCAAGTGTTCTGAGCACAGTAAGTTTATTGTCACCGGTATGTCTGATCACTATGGTCAACTGCTAGGGGTGGAACTGCAGGCAGCTCCAGAGTAGGATCCTGTGTCGCGCACGGGAAGAATTTCTTCAAAAGGTAAAATCGAACAGTTTAAACATGACCTCAGGGAATTTTGTCTTGGGAGGGAGTGTACGAGAGAGAGGATGCAAACTGGGCATATAACATATTCTCTGCTCAATTCGAGGGTCTAATAGAATTGTATTTCCGGAAAAGACTATAATCCCAAGTCACTCAAAAACATCCAAATGCTGGATAACCAGAGGCATAAAAATATCAGCTCAGCATAAAAACTTTCTGTATAGACAAATGCGGCGCGATGAGATACCTAGAGAGGTTTATAAACAGTACAATCCGGTATTTAAGAGAGTAATTCAGGATGCCAAGCGGAGGTTTAATGTGAATTTACTGCAAAATGCAGATAATGCCGGAAAGGCCATGTGGACTTTAGTAAAAAAATACACAAATAAAAATCCCAAAAGCTCGGAATCAGTTGTTACAAATTTATCAAAGGAAAATAACACAGACAAAAATATATTAAATCAAGTCAACGAGTACTTCATAAATGCGTGCCCAGATTTAGGGCTGTCTAACAATACAACATACATCCCCCTCTGCCTACACTCCCTATACTTGCTCCCTACTGATCCGGAGGAAGTAAGACACATAATAAGTAATTTGAAAAATAAAAAGTCAGCTGGGGCTGGAGTGCCAGTACACTTGCTTAAGCAAGTGGCTGAGGAAGTGGCTCCCATTCTATCACACATAATAAACCTGTCCTTGCAAACAGGAATCTTTCCGGACCAATTAAAAATGGCGCAAATAAGTCAAATCTATAAAAAGGGAGAGCAATATATCAAGCCTTGGAAAAGGTACTACAGGCTCTAAATAATAATAAGACAACACTTGCTGTCTGCCTAGATTTGTCAAAGGCATTTGACAGTGTTAGATATGATGTCCTGTTCGAGAAGATGCATAGGTATGGCTTCAGGGGAACATCTTTGAAATTAAATCAATCGTATCTAGAAAATCCGCCACAACGTGTCGTTAGTGCTGCGGTTGGCGGTGGTACGCGGGCCTCTGACATTCAGTTTGTCAAGCGGGGTGTACCCCAGGGATCAATCCTGGGTCCGCTGCTATACATTATATATACGAATGAGCTGCCGGACGTTACGGGCCACCACAATGTCCAGTATGCTGACGATACAACTCTTATTTTCGACATTGAAGGTGCATCGAGCGGAGAGACTGAGATTGGAGAAGCCCTAAAATTTTTAAAAACTTGGTTCGACTCGAATAACCTTATATTAAATATCAATGAAACCCAGCTTCTAAAATTTTCATATCACACAGCTGAGGAAGCAGAAAGTTTCATATTCGACAATGTAACCTTCAGGGCAGTAAACTCTGCCCTATTCCTGGGGTTAACCTTAGACTTTAGACTGGATTGGAAACCACAAATTGAGAATCTAGCAAGTAAAATAACACAGACATCCTTCGCGCTAGGGGTACTATCGAAAAATGCAGGGGTGAGGGATGCCCTTGCAGCCTATCATGCATATATTCAATCACGAATAAGGTATAAGATCGTGTTCTGGGGCGGCTGCGCTGGGGCGGCAAGGATCATGACGGTGCAGAAGGCCCGCGTGCGTAAGATTTTTGGCATGGGACGGATGGACAGCTGCCGTCCAGTGTTTCGTGAGGCGGGCATCCTTACTGTGGTCAGCACATATATATTGGAATCCGCGGTATTGTTCAAGCTCAATTCTATTCTCACAGACCGCCCGTGAACATAATTACAATACAAGAAGAAAACTCGACCTCCTTCCCCCTAAATACAACTACACTTACTTACAAAAAAATGTCCATCACCAAATAGTAAACCTGTACAACAAGCTTCCGCTAAATATTAAAAACAACAGTCTCAATAAATTCAAAACTTTGTTAAAGACACACCTCATATCATAGGCCTACTACACAATGGAGGAATATTTGAGAGATGGGTAATGAGTTAAAGCTAGATTATCTCTTGATTTCCAAAATAAAACTACGATTTGGTGTTTAGCATCTCGTCTTATATTTTATAAACATTTACTTTTATTTTAGTATCTTCATGTCTTTTTATCTCATCTTATCTCGTTGTTTGTTGTATAATGTATTTTATATTGTATTTGTACTCTACTATAATATGATCTTACGCTATGCTGACATGTTCTACGCATTTTATGTAAATAATAGAACTAATAAAGACATATCTATCTAAAGATGCATATATATTTCAATACAATTATATCGGTGGTTCTCTATTTCTCCGCTCATTACACAATGATGCAATGAATGCATTCAATACATCAACTATTTTATCAAAGAGAGCAGGCTTATGAAATATAATCCTCAAAAATGATGTGTACCGATATACAATCAATATAACTTACATGAGATATTTTCTATAATCTTTCTTAAAAATTCTATCTGCAGTTTGCAACCAAAATGAGTAATGAATATTTATCAAATACAATATTTTCTTTGACCTACCATGAAAATTCTATCCGATATCCCAGAGAATACTGAATAACTAACGAATTTAAATGAGGTAAATGCGAGCATTTCATTTCCGTCAGCGTGCTGTCTGTTCCCAATCACGGACTGAGGATAAATTATTCATCCAAGTCGTCAATTCGAATCCCTCAGGTCAGGTACCACCTGAAGTTGAAATCATTGTGTACAGTCATACATTTAATGCCCAACCTTTGTATTACAATTATTCTAACAGCTTTAAATGGGTCATAAGTTTTCACGCCGTGAACAGTTGAAGAATTGCGATTCTTGTTATGGAACAGAAATATTTCAGAATTGCTATCAAATCATGAATGGGCATATTGATTAGCATTGTATTTTATTTGGATGGTTGGAGTTGCTACACTATGAACTTTCTCGTGATCCATCGCAGAAAGCTTCGATGATTAACAAGCAATACGTTATTTATGATTTCGTTAATTGGCTCACGTCTAAAATTGAGATGTTGTAACTTCACACTACGTGCCAATATTTTAATTCATTTTATCCTAACGTCAAGTTAATGAATATGGTGTAATAATCATATTTATTTTCGATCTATTAGATATTAGGTAGGTATGATATATGTGCCTGCATATTCAGTTTGGTGAGACGAATTGAAATTTAATAAGTACAACATGCAACAAGGCAAAGTATTCGATAAATATATTACATAAAGTGAACAAGGAAAATTCTTCAATAATTTAAAAATTATCGAACAACTTTCGAAGGGAACTGGTAATATGTATTCCGTGACGCGAAATTTGCATTCACAATCGGTAAATTACAAAAAACGTCAAGTCAACCCGCCTCAAAATCTGCATACAGCTGTTTCGATCTTATAAGTTCTCTTCGGTGCAGCTTATTGGACTAAGAGTGAACTAATTAACAAATTTCTAATCGTTCCTCATTAAAAATTGCGGTCGGACTACTATCCGGATGGCAACCCATATCGCCCTCCATCAAAGATATTGCTTAATTCCGTCACGAGAACAAATAATTCCTGACATGAAGATGTCTACTCTGCAATTTGTATTAGGGAACAATTACAAATTTTTTAATTCACACCGAGTGAATCAAAATTTTATATACCGTAGAACAGGGCTATTCTAGACTTTTTTTTCATTATTTTCAATATAGCAGAAAGAGTAATTGAAAATAATCTATTTTGATGTGCTTTTTGGATAGGTTTATATACGACCAAATATTATTTTACGATCAATAGGTTCAGAGGTCCGTCTAAAATAGCCTCGTGGGTCGGGGATATTCTAGAATCGGTAAGAATAACGCATAATTATAGTTATCTCGTATATGGGGCTAAATTGAAGAACATAAATTTTTAAATTAAGAATAATAAAAGGTATTTAGCATTGATAATTCAAAGAATGGGGTGATTTTCGAAGACCGGGGATATTTTAAAATGATTATAAAAACGTCATCCAGAATAGCCCCGATCTTCAAAAAGGTCCATAAAATTTTTTGGGATAGCATAATGTTTATAACTTTTTTGCACAATAATACTAACATCTACACCAATTTTTAACCCACGACGCACTAGCACTGAAAGTTTGACAGGCTCAAATATTGGTTGATTTTCCGCCTCACTTTCAAAGTCTAACAGACCATTACCACGCTTACCAATACTGAAATCATCTAAAGTCTGAATAAGTAAGGTTATGTACTATACTATTAGAGTGTAGTTTACGCGGGATTGTGTTGTACCTGAACAGGAATGCCAGATGAAGTTACAGGTTATGAATTCTAAAATATCCCCGCATTTCCAATCAGGGATGAAACGGAGGTAATTTTATCGGAACCGAAGTCGGAGTCGGAGTTTTTAAAGGACCCCGCACATTTAGTTAGAAAAAATGACGATAGATAAATTCGCTAATTTTTGGATATATTATAGATACTGGCCAGCTATGAAACATATCAAGTTTAAATTCTGTTCCCACGCCTGGTTTGGGATATAGAGTGATCCAAATGTCAATGTCTCGATAAACCATCTTTACAATTTTAGAAAATGCTGTTAACATACAGACTTTCTGTGAAATGCGATTACCTCAGTGGAAAGCTATAGCTTGACGATAGTCACTCATAAAACTCAAAATTGAGTCCGACATATACAGGCTGTTTGCTCGATGGGTTTGTGTACACGGTCTCGACTTCGACAATTATGTTTCAAAAGGCTTTATATCTTACTTAATAATAACAAAGGATACCCGAAATAGTAGACGGAAAGTACCATGTACAATTTAGAAAGAATGATGGTCCAATTTGACATCACCGAATTTTTCTTCTTTATATTTTGTACAGGGATTATTTGTGAGGTACTGGAAAAATAAATGAGTTCATTGCCAAATCGAATAGTTAAAAAACAGGCCACATTCATGTTAAAACTAAAGTTCATATACCGTATGTTCGTTTCCTAATGTCGAAAAATGAGAGTGTATCTAATGATTCTAATAAGACTGATTGGATTTCAACGAGACAAGTAAGAATAGTACTTATATTCAGTTTGTATTGTTCAGGGTGGTTTGGAATCGCTTCTTCCTTCTTCCAGATCCATAGACTCACTTTTCAAGATACAGGTACAGTGAAATACGTTCTTTGACAATAATTCTAGTATCCTGAATGAATAATTATTTTCACATTTGAATATCAATTGAAATCGCGTTGTTTACCGAATCTATAATTTTAGTAAAAGGATATTTCACGTGCGAGAGCATACCAGAATAACCAAGGTACCACAACACCATTGCCACATGAGCACATGTTCCGAGTGTTCTTGGACCTGATTTACAGGTACAGTAGTACCCCGACACCGACTCTCGGTCTTCATTATTTTGAATCCATAGCTGATACTTTGTAAGATTTTTATATCTCGAAAATAGTCTCAACCTAATAAGGTTAATATCGAGATGAGCTTCATCAATTTCTAAATTAATATCTTGATTACCTCAAGATGAAAAATAATTAATACATTTTTATCTACGAGGTATGCCTGTAAAAATGAACATACGGTATAAAAACGCCAGTTTCAACATGATATGTACTTTTTATAGACTACTCGACTTTCTTACTCTCCAGTACCTCACAAATAAAAAGTTTTCAAGTAATAAAGAAAAAAAAAACTGTGATTTTAACTTTTGGACCACTTTTTTTCTAAACTATACATGGTAGGAAGCTGTATTTTGTTTCACTGTTTCAGATATCGTTTATTATCAATGAAGCTAGAAATAGAGTTTTTTGGCATAAAACTGTCGAAGTTGAAGCCGCATACACAAACTCATCGAGTAAACAGCCTGTATATGCCAGGCTCATTTTCAAGTTATTTGGATGGCTTCCTTTAAAGAACGGTTTTTTAGTGAAGTTATCACATTACAGTAAAAATTTGTATGTTAACATCATTTTCTGAAATTATGAATATGATTTTTTTGGACATATATATTTGGACCACTCTATATCCTAAACCAGTCGTGGGAACAGAATTTAAAATTGATATGTTGTGTAGGTAGCCAGTATCTATAATATAACCAAAAATTAGCGAATTTAGCTGTCGTTATTTTTTCTAACTAAATGTGCGGGGTCCTTTGATTTATCGGAGTAGGAACCGGAGTCGGAGTCGGAGGCAGGGCCAAGAGTGGTGGCAGGAGAGAGATTTTTTATTAAAAACAGATTACTTTTATTGATATTCAGCCGCAAAATACAAAACGAGTGACTGTAACGTATAAACACGTCATGTGTTAACAACAAGTGAAAAAACAATCGACGATAGAGCGCACGTAGCGGGGGCGGGGGATTCTAACCGCGACATGTATGAACTATGAATGTGCGTAGCGGTCGGTTGACGCAGGCCGCTGTGCTATTTGTTATGCTTGGACCTCCGATTCAAAAGTTTTGGAGCCGAAGTCGGAACCGAAGGTGTAAAAATAATCGGAAGTTCCGACTTAGGCCGGCCGCACATTTCCTACAATCGGTTCCGATTGTCTGAAGCGATTGTCGGATCAGGGCATCTGACGCTCAAATTTCTATACTTTTATACGATCATATCGCACACCTACGATCCGATATCGGATCGGGCGTCCGACTCGGATGCACGAGCAGTGCGTCCTACCAATCGGACCGATAAAAAGTCTGATCCGACTACCGGAAGGCAAGCCGTACATTGTTCTTGCATAGTCTACCGCAAACATACGATTATTTCTGTCAGTTTTTGACAGGGAGTATAGAAAAAGGAATTGTCAAACCATGTGCGATACTGAAAATTTGATTACCACGGTCGAAAAATATCCCTGCCTGTGACATTCAAATAAAATCGGACGTATTTTGTCGGCAGTGTGCGCTTGTGGTCCGATTTGAAATCGTTTCAGACAATCGGATCCGATTGTAGTAAATGTGCGGCCGCCCTTAACGGAGTCGGAGTCGAAGCTCCGTAACATCCCTGATATATATATATATATATATATATATATATATATATATATATATATATATATATTTTTATATATATATATATATATATATACTATAGAGGTAAAGGTGGGGGTAAGTGTTAGCCAATATTTTAGAAAGTTCGTATATACACCGATATTTTTAAACAAAGCACTAGAGTTGCAGATCTCAAATTTTGGCATAACAATAGTTATGGGTATTGCCTACAAGTCCTCCTAATAAAACTTTGATATAGACACATTTTCGCATTTATTTCTATATTTATATATATTTCTATGCCCATAGTACACACTTCTCCTGTGAACGGGGAAAGTGTGTATGCAAGCGGAAATGCAATGCACATATCAAGAAATGTAGAAGTCTGGGGGCAAGTGGGTAAAACTGCGATATTTTATTTTTCGACTGGTGGCAAAAAAAATTTTTTTATTCTTACAAACCTTCAAGTTACAAACTTTTTTAACAAGAAACGGACATTAACTGAATAACTAAAAGTGAAGAAAAAACATGAATATATCCTAAAAGTAAAGTAAAATACTTGAATAATCGAGTTATATACTAATGAACACATTATAATCTGTAAAAGAAAGTCCAAATCGATGCAGACTCCTTTTACTAACAACTAGCTTTGGAAGAACCATAATCATATTTTGAGTTCCAATGAAAGCACATTCCTCAGGATCAGCCCAGATGAAAGAATTTGTAGCAGTTGGATCTAACGAATGAATCTCTAAATTCTTCGTCAATATCATCGTCTCTCTGGTCTTCACATACTTCTTCTTCATCTGATGATGTTTCTGATTCACTGACTACGTTAGAGACTTCATTTTTTTTCACTGTCTTCTTAATTAGTTTTTTTCTGTAAATGTTCAATTACCTCTGGAGCAGTTATAATTTCAGCTCCACCCGCGATTTTTCTTCTAGGTTTCTTATCTTCTTTTCTTCTGTGTTGTTTCACCATTTCCAGAAGCAGCTCTTCAAATAGTGAACTTTTCTCATGTTCACTATTAGTACACACTTGTCCAGCTGAATTAATACACACTTCCACAGAGTAGAATTTTAGTGGGACAAGTGTGTACTAGTACCAAATAATAATAAACGCTTAATCTAAAATAAAAATAACGACTGTAGGTTAAAATTGAACTGTTTCTTACCATATTAGTAGTAAAAAAACTTCAAAAAACTCACTTGGAACTATGATGTCGCACGATGAGTAAACGTCTACCAACTACATGCACTGTGTATGGTGAGAGGTTATGAAATATTAGCTTTTCCCGCCAATATAGCAATTATCTTAACTTCGGCTGTAGCTTACAATGGCCTATTATGAACCTTTTGATAATGTTTTATAGATGGCCACACCAGTATGTTATCGGAATAAGAATTATTTGGCGCTTACACACTTACCCCGGAAACACACTTACCCCACTTAACCTTATATATATATACATATAGGTATATAAAATTTTGATTAACTCCGTGTGAATTAAAAAATTTCTAATTGTTCCCTAATAAAAATTGCAGAGTCAGGAATTATTTGTTCTCGTATATATATATATATATATATATATATATATATATATATATATATATATATATATATATACCGAGTGTCCACGGAAGGTGGATCGCCCCTATAACTTTTTTGTTTTCGGAGATAATGAAATGAAATTTAGATGATCTGTTTAATGCATAAAACTGCATTTTTTGACAAGTACCTCAACTTCATGCAACTTCCGGTTTCACCGGAAATGACATAAACTTTAGATTTTCAAATAGGACACCTGGTATATTTTAAGTTTTTTTGTCTCCATATGACATTTACCATGTATTATTTGTTACTTTTTGTAACCTTCTTTTTATTTTTTTTTCGAAATAAATTTTTATTCTAGAGGGCTATGGATGCGTTCAAATAGCTTATATCGGTCCTAAAATGTTTGTTAAAATACAACTTTACTGTTTTCGATCAAAATGGTTCAGCTACTTTTAATTTTAAAACTATTATTACTATTTTTTTTCAAATGGCAACATGGTGGCTCGTCGGGTTAAAAACAAAGATAATTTCATTACGATTAATTTGATACCGCACTCTAGGTATGACGCTGAAAGAAAACTTTCAATAAAAACCTGAAATCCCATAACCTTAGAACTTTCTTCAGATGAAGAATCTTATTGATATTAAAATAATATTTGAAATCATCAGGTAGCCTGTGACCAACACAACTGAAACAAAATTAGTCCGAAGCCACGCTCACAAATCTACGTCCCAGGGCGGTGAACACATCTATAGCCCTCTATAATGAATATTTCTTTCGAGAAAACAAATGAAACAACGGTTACAAAAAGTAACAAATGATACATGGTTGCATTCTAATTGTCATATAAAGACAAAAAAAGAAAAAGTATACCAGGTGTCCCATTTACAAACCGAAAGTTTATGTCATTTCCGGTGAAACCGGAAGTTGCATGAAGTTGAGTTACTTGTCAAAAAATGCAGTTTTATGCATTAAATAGATCCTTTAAATTTCATTTCATTATCTCCGTAAACAAAAAAGTTACAGGGGCGAGCCACCTTCCGTGGACACCAGGTATATATATATATATATATATATATACATATATAAAAATATATATATAAATATATATACATATATATATATATATATATATATAATATATATATATATATATATAATATATATATATATATATATATATATATATATATATATATTATATATATATATATATATATATTAATATATATATATATATATATATATATATATATATATATATAGAAAACAGAATTCTTCGTGTTAACGACACACGTTCGTGGCAATAAAATGAAGTGAACTAGGACATTTATTTGAAACTAATCAAACAAACCTCCTAGCGGAGCTGGTTATACGAGTTCACGAAACATCGAAATGCATCCATATACCTTAGGACGGTGTATGTTAGAAACATTAAGTTGTTTATCACAATCAATGGAAATTATAGACAGTCTGTTTCGCCCTTATTTGGGGCTCATCAGTATCATCTATCCATCGAAAGTGATAACCAACCAAATATTTCCAACGACGTTATATTTTCCTTCCAGTGACTATATGGCATATAAATATGACACAGCGCCACCAGTCGGAAACAAATGAACCACATCCCACAGATAGAAGAAAACATTTCGGCAACATGAACTCGCACGTCCTGACACCCGAAGGTGGTTACTATAATCGCTAAGCAAGACGTAAAGTTGATACATCCATTCGATGTAATTCAAACTTCACACGCCGCAAGTAACAAGCGCTCCAAAATTTTGATCCGCTAGGAGGTAGCAAATGATTAGTTTTCAAAATAAACTGTACTAGTTCACTTCGTGTTAACGTCACAACGTGCTGGACGTAACACGAAGAATTCTGTTTTCTATTCATTTGCTACCTGTAAAAGCGGATAAAATTTTGGAGCGCTTGTTACTTGCGGCGTGTGAAGTTTGAATTACATCGAATGAATGTATCAACTTTACTCTTGCTTAGCGATTATAGTAACCACCTTCGGGTGTCAGGACGTGCGAGTTCATGTTTGCCGAAATGTTTTCTTCTATCTGTGGGATGTGGTTCATTTGTTTCCGACTGGTGGCGCTGTGTCATATTTATAATGCCATATAGTCACTGGAAGGAAAATATAACGTCGTTGGAAATATTTGGTTGGTTATCACTTTCGATGGATAGATGATACTGATGAGCCCCAAATAAGGGCGAAACAGACTGTCTATCATTTCCATTGACTGTGATAAACAACCTTAATGTTTCTAACATACACCGTCCTAAGGTATATGGATGCATTTCGATGTTTCGTGAACTCGTATAACCAGCTCCGCTAGGAGGTTTGTTTTGATTAGTTTCAAATAAATGTCCTAGTTTCACTTCATTTTATATATATATATATATATATATATATATATATATATATATATATATATATATATATAATATATATATATATATATATATTAAATATTTTCCTTTAATAATCTCCTATATTAAGTGAGATTTCAATAAAACTGTGTTTTAAGAATTTTAAATTCTGAACATTTTCGACTAAAAATTTAATTGAATAAGCATTCTGCATGTAATTATGTTATATCTTCGATAGAACAACGAAATATTTCTAGCTTGAACCTGTCCTGTCCAAATGTCCAATTATATTAATGGAATAGAATAATACTATTCACGATTGTTTGTCGGAAGGCAATCATAAATATACCATTCAAGTAAAATAAATACAATCTTATTCGCATCGAACATTGCATAGAGTCACGTTCTGTCAAGTTTTTTGAAAATAGCAGAAAACAGATACTTCTTCACGCTGCAGTAGAGGCCAATTCACTTCTTAGAGTCAGACTACGGAAATGATCTCTTGGGTATCATTGCCACCCTACAAAGGTGAATCACCGGTCTGTTGTCTAAGAGGTATCGGTTTCAATTGGCATTTATCAGAGCAGTCCGATGTTCGAGTGTCTAGTCCGGGTGATGAACTGAAATGGAAAGCGTCCTACGGCGGTTTCTACAAGGAGTACAATTTTTAGTCATATTTTCCCAGAAAATAATAGACCATTTTTTTCAGTGAGGAGCAGGACTAGTTTTCATATTCGATTTAGCCATCCTGGGCCACGATTTTCGAAATTTTTATAAAAATTTTTTCCCAGTTCCAGTTGCCCCCATTAGGCCAAATTTCGTATATGTGTTTCTTGATGCAGAATAAAACTATCAGCATTTAACACTATGGGCAAGGGCCAGGGCGGAGCATAGAGAAGAAAATACTTCAAACTGGTAGCAAAAGCCTTCAGGGGCATTGAAGAGGGAGCATTGAGAATATTTGCTATTACATGGCTATTAAGTATCGAATATACGAGAAAATATCAACAAAATCATAACATAAAAGTCAAATAGATATTCATCTTGTATATTAAATATATATATATATATATATATATATATATATATATATATATATATATATATATATATATATATATATATATATATATATATATATATATATATGCATATATATGTATATATATATATATATATATATATATATATATATATATATATATATATATATATAGATATATATATATATATATACATAATACATAATTAAAACCAAAAATAGGTAATTTTAAACCAATAAACTTGTAGGAGAGAAGAGCTTTAATTGTTATCTAAGTTGAAGATGCTTATATAAAAGAGAATGTGTGAGAGTTCGCTAGGTATTGCAAAATGCTAAATAGTAGAAAAATATAGTTAGATGACTATAAATTAAAATAAACTTATATTTTTATTTCTTAAAAAGGCTATTTACAATAAAACTTAATTGAAATAACAATTTCTATTCCCTCGCAATCATCTAGTGATTTTCTTCTAATTATTTTAAGATTTGAACATGAATAATTTTTTCGAACTTTTTATGAAATGCTCTATTTCTTGGGTTTCCTTGTCAATAGTACAATCGATTGCAATCGATGTCTTGCGAATTGGCTCATAATTTTTACACTCATAAAATTTTAATCATTCTGACTTTTTTTCTACCTAGTTGCTTATTTTCGAGTTCCATTGGCTTAAAAAATTCCAAACATCATTTCCAATGTGAAATTTTTGCTGATCACGATCCCAGTGTCAGAAAAAGTGAGTTAAAATAACGATAACTTTAAAAGTTCATATCTCAAAAACACCAGAAAACACATTTTAGAACGCAAACGAGTTACAAATAAGTAAGAGCAATTTTTTCACTATTTTTTGAGTATTTCCGCGAAAATTTTACGTCTAAGTGTAGGTACTGTAAATCTATGCAAAGATTTGAATCCTCGTAAAATTTTGCATCGAATATGGGTTTGTGAATCTTCCAAATACGTTTTTACGCGTTCTAGTATACCTGAAAATATGCAAAAATAATATAAGGTGGAAAATTAAAAAAGGCTGTCTACATTGTCTTTTGGTTACGTTGCATTAACAATTCAATTATCTATAAGTTAATCCGTTGAATAGCTGAGACCAAAACCTTCGAATTGCGACCTTACAGAACCCCATTTCAGCGATTGGATATGCCTTTATGGGATTGATTTAGATGGTTCAATTATTGAGGCAACGTAACCAAGAGACAATATAGTATTTTTTCAACTTTTCGCCTTATTATTTTCGCTTATATTTAGGTACAAGAACGCGTCAAAACGTTTGTAGAAGTTTCATAAAACCATATTCGAGGATCAAAATCTGTGCTTAGATTCACAAAAGATTTAAAGGAGAAGTGGAAAAATGTAAAAAACCGTAAAATTGCATTAAATGATCATTTTTCATGCTTCAAATACTCAATCTAGTATGCAATTTTGAATGAATTATTAATTTGAAAAAAAAAATTTAAATCTTAATTTTGACTCCACTTGCATACCCAATTTAACCTTAAATGAAGCATACTTATTAATAATCACTCACTCTCTTCGTCAATCTACTAGTCACTCTCATAGTCAATCATATTGAAATTACGCAAAATGTGTTCAAATTATCGTTTGCAATTGAAATATTTATAGTGATTATTACTAGTAATCTCATCAATTATACTGAGGATTTCATTTAGCATGTACTGTTTTTGAATAAAGTTAACAAATGATTTGATTTGACATGAGAAAATTGAGGTGCAATTTTTTTACGCTTTAAATAGATCTTCAGAATCATGTCCTCCCAAAAACAATTGCTTGGATCCACCCTTGATATATATATATATATATATATATATATATATATATATATATATATATATATATATATATATATATATATATATATATATATATATGTATAGAATATACGAGTACGCTCAAATTTTAGCCTTTGCTGAAGGGTTTTGAATTTTCATTCTCAATTTTTGTTGAATGAATTTAATATGTTTTCGGATATTTTTAACTCAGGTACGAATGGCAGTTGATGGAATAATAGATTTTTCATATAATTTTTAGTTATGTTGTATATAATCGTTCAGATCAAATAAAATTTTAATGATTTCTCTGAATTTAGTAAGAATTTTGTAAATAATGTACAATACCCCAAGCACTGATTTAATTAATTGAACTATTGACGTTAATAAATACACACAAGCATCCATACCTAACCCACGATTCGAACCCAGCACGCTTGCTTCACAGACGGTCACTCAACCTGTGGTCCACAAGTAACTAATTGCATAAAAAATTTCTGCGGCACATCTGTCGAAGTAACACAGCCTGTATTGTTCCTTCTACAAATAATTTATTACTTTATATTTGAAATGATTTTTCATCTTCCATGAGACACGAAGGACATTTGCTCGAAATTATGAATACAAAATTTAAAATAATCGCTAAAGATCAGTTTTATCCCATAATTGTAAATGGAGTAAATCCATAATAAATACGATTGTCTGATAAAAAAAACAACGGGATATCGAGTTGTAAATATGTATTTGACATCAATGAAATTTGTAGATATATATATATATATATATATATATATATATATATATATATATATATATATATATATATATATATATATATATATATATATATATAATTCTGCCACATTGATAGATTATTTTCAATACGATAACATTTCCTGAAATTTTTGGACAATAATTCTACCTTATAACATGAGATATAATATTTATACGTTTTGGTTGAATTTTTGGGACAAACTAATATCTCGGTTAAAATTTGGTTTTGGTGTAATACTATCTGAAATCATTATTCCTAAATTCCTAGGTCCAATTTTATTACCATCATGGGTTTGATGTGCTTTTGGAACAAATGTTTTACATTAGGAATCCTTTATTTTAGATGGCATTCATCCTCTCAGGTGATAAGTTTTTTTATATTTCGCATTATCAATAAATTGTATGATTTTAAAGGTAATAAAGAGTATTTTGATTAGGTTCGATTTGACCTCTCCAAATTCTGTTGTGGCCCTCAATCAAATTTTGCTTGTCAATTTTTTTCATTATGCTGGAATGATATAACTATTTAACAGCTACTACACTACACAAGGATCTTTCTGTGATATCGAGAAAGCCTCTGCCTTGCAAATATCCTCTAACGTCCTTAGTAGGAGAATCCTGATAATGAAGAATAAAATTTTTAGTTTTTCTCAGTTGACTTTACCACTAACAAATGAGACAAGTTTGGCTATTTGAATGACATGGTGAAATCTTGTCCGTCATCATGGATACACTCTTAACTCGACCTGTCATTGCTAGGAAACCTTTTATCCTCAATATTTTATTTCTACTTCCTTACGTTATACCGTTAAGTCTGAAACCATTATAATTACTTCGATGTTCGCTTCATGAGATAATCAAATTATTATTATTACCGTTACAGTTTCAATTTTTACATAAACGAAATACCTAAAAAATAGTTTTTATATAGATCCATAATCGATGAAACGATCTGAAATAGTTCGTAGAACTTTCTGTCCAGTTAGACTCAGGAATCAATTTGCAAAAACAAAACTAGTCGATAGTAAACTTTAGCTTCTCCTGATTCAACACATATATCATAATATTTAGTGGCTTTTCTTCGAATAATTTGAAGCGGATAGTTATTGTATTCATAAATAGAGTTCTAATATTATTATCACTATTGTCACTTATAGACTGTGACTTTTCAATTCACTTTTTTTCCTTCAAACTAAATTAATTTTCGTAATAAGAATATTTGATAATAGCGTTTCAATAGTGAGTTTTATCGCTTTGTACCTACATTTCAGCAATGTAGCACTGCGAATAATTGCAGATAGTTTCCATGAAAACTAATTTTTCAATAGAAGAGCTGCACAGATAACCTATCTATATGAGCTGAGGATTCCAATAAAATTTTTTAAACGAGATAGCAGAAAAAAATTAGCTATATAGCTTAAGCATAAAACAAGCTGAAGAAAACATTATTTTGTTGTAGAAGAAATCTAAAATTTATATAATAAAAATTATAATAAAATTATTAATGAAATATTATAACATATTTAATAAAGACGGATGAGAATCTTGAAAATGGAGGAAAAGAAGTTAATTTGGCATAAATATATATATATATATATATATATATATATATATATATGTATATATATATATATATATATATATATATATATATATAATTTAATATATATATATATATATATATATATATATATATATATATATATATATATATATATTATATATATATATATATATAATATATATATATATATATATATATATATATATATATATATATAAATATATATATATATATATATATATATATAAATATATATATATATATATATATATTTATGCCATGTTCAGAAATATTTCCGCAGTCGCAAGTATTTGAAAAACTTGGTTCTCGGAATGAACCGCGTAAAAGATTCGAAAAATCTCGACATTTCGGCTCCTTTTGCGAAGCCATCTTCAGGAGAATTAGAAGGGGAATCATTCAGATACAAGGCCTCAATCTGCCTACTCCACGAAGCTAATTAGGAGGAATCGGAAACAATACGATTGCGTGGTCTCAACCTGCCAACTCCACCAACCGTACTGCTTCCTGTCAACTCTGAAGTGTCAACCTACCTACTCTTCAAAGTAAATTGACGGGTCGATCGTCGCGTGGCAGTATTTATAAGGGAGGAGGGCGGGTACACACACTAATCAGCGCGGGATGCACTCTGATTGGGTGTGACATGGCGACCAATGAGAAGTGGTTTCCATGCTGATGGGAGCCTGTTTGGGTGTGATGTTGGGAAAGGGCATTGGTGATATCTGAGTGTCTTACTGAAAGTGAATGTTCCTTGGCACGGACCTGAATTCGTCGGTACGTTTGTCCTATATAAGAACGAGAACAATTGGAACAGGGAACCGTGATTTTCGTTAGGTATTTTATCCTTGACGGATCTGACCAGATAGGAGAGTTTTTGTTGGGTAGTGAATATTGTTTTGATGTTTGTGTTCTTGAGAGATCTTGCGATCTTATCTGTTACTCCTTTGATGTAAGGGAGAAATAATTTAGGTGTAGATTCCTGGTCAGTGGGATTGGAAGGTGGTAGAGGTGGGGTGATGTTTGTGTGTTTGCGTATGTTCTTGTTGATTTGATATGTGTTGTAACCGTTCTGTAATAGGATATGTTTCAGAGTATTGAGTTCTGATTCACGGTGTTCGCCGTCAGATAGTCGAATAGAGCGGTAGATTAGGGTATTAATTACAGAGTTAAGTTGAGAAGGATGGTGGTGATACTGGGCGTTCAGATAACGGTTTGTATGGGTGGGTTTACGATAAACTGAATAGGAAAAGCCTTGGGATAGAAGTTTTTTGACCATGACATCGAGGAATGGCAGAGACCCATCGTTTACCACTTCCATTGTGAATAAGATACTTGGATGTATGCCATTCAAATGATTCAAGAAGTGGAGCAACTAGTCTCCGCCATGGGGCCAGATTGCAAAGACATCGTCTACATAACGTAGCCAGCATGATGGTTTAAGGTCGAATTACGAGAGAGCTTGGCTTCATGTTCCATGAAGATGTTGACTATGACGGGGGAGAGAGGGGATACCATTGGGGCTCCCTTAATTTGTCTGAAGAAATTGCTTCGAAAGATGAAGTAAGTGTTGACCATGCAGTGTTTGATCAGGCATAGGTTGTCTGGGGGTATTTGATGTTTCGTGTCTAGGATGGAAAGTGTTTCTTCAATGCGGATATTTGTAAATAAGGAGACAATATCAAAACTAACAAGAAGATCAGTTGGGGTAATATCAATATTTTTGAGGAGTTCGATGAAGTGAAACGAGTTTTTGACGTATGACTGGGCTTTTTCGGTAAGGGGTTGAAGGGTTTTGGCGAGATATTTCGCAAGAGGATAGGTTGGACAATTCTACGCGCTGACAATGGGTCGAAGTGAAATATAAGGCTTGTGTACTTTGGGTAGACCATACATTCGAGGGGTTCTTGAAAATTTTTCTGTTGGGATCAGAGACTTTTTAATTTCTGGTGGAAGATTCGATTGGTTGATACGAGATTTTGTGGTTTCCTCCATATATGTTGTCTGGTCATGGGTGTCTAGAAGATTGGACATTTTATCGAGGTAGGAAGAAGTGTTGAGAATGACAGTGGCATTGCCTCTATCGGCTGG
>JARQZK010000932.1:45000-47500 GCA_030704885.1 Cynegetis impunctata | reverse complement strand
TTTTGTTGGGTTCAATCACTTCAGCCTGAGGATAGAGCAAGAAGGATGCACTATTGTGAAACACTCTTAGTTTTTAGATCCTCAGTTTTTATTGAAAATCATCTGAATTGATAAAGCGAAATTCAAACAGGTATTTGCAATAGAAGAAATGCACATTTTTGGTCTAGTGAAAATCCTAGTTACTAGAGACAGTAACTTTCAAGACAAATATTGATTTAAATTATTTTTTGTATTGAAGGAAAACCAAATACGTTATTTCATCAATTCCTGCAAGGTCTACCGCTGACAGAATATCGAAATTAATTGCTGGAATCGGTTGGATGGAGCTCCGCCACATTGCACCCATGAGGTATTTCAAAAGTTCTTCGAGATGTTTGATGACCGTTAATTCAGAAGATGAGGTCTCTGGGATTTGGCTGCTAGATCTCCCGATTAGGCAACACTGGACTTTTATTTTGTATCATACCGGTCACTACCACAAAGGAGTTGCGTCGACAGGTAGAAAGACATACGCGGGATGCGTAAATACATTGCTTACTACGGTACAGCTGAGCCTTATGCTGTGTCAGGGTAAATAATTTAATATTAATATGCCATTTTTAATATATCATTTCTTACTGCTATACAGCGAAGCGCTCAGCTGTAACGCAGTAGAACATTTTTACTACATTTGAGCTGACACATGCAAGTCTTTGGCCCTTATTAGTTATTGGCGCGTAGTAGTAACTTGTTATCATTCGGTTAGTAGGTCAAGATCTATCTTAAGGTTTTTTAGAATAATGTCGGAATGAAGTGTTTATATAGAGGAGATCAAAATAAGAAAAAAAGTCATATAACATGTGGGTCGAAACTCCTTTGTTTTCAAGATACAGGGGGTCAAAAAGCGCAATTTTTTTTTGATTTTTTGTTAAATTTTGTTCAAAAACACACAAGAAATACATGAAATTTTTTATAATCATACCTCATAATAAGGCAAGTAATTGAGCAAATCTTTATTGGACTTACGTCATGAGTAAAAAGGGTTCAAGCAGGTACACCTTCTATTTCCCGAAGGAAAAGACATAGGTGTTTGCGAGCAAATATAAATTTTGATAAACGGAAGGCCAAATCGCACTAACAATAAAATAAAATTAAATGAAAAATAAAATGTAGTTGTAGTTTTGTCTTCTTCAAAAGCTTTTGCTCTATTTCTTGTTTGTTATTTAGTGTATGTAAAGTAAATTTTGGAAAATAATAATCAAATTAGAAATTTTGCTCTTGTTTAATATATAAAATAAGGTGTTCAAAATCGGATTATTATCTCTTTAAATTTACTTCGTGACGTCTTCCTAATTTAAGTATAAACTATCTTATGATAATGTCTTTTTTATATTGGATACTATGTACTAAAAGCCCTAGTAATATACAAGTATTCACTTACTTCCTAATTATAATTTGAAAAACTTAACTTAGTAACATACGAGTATTTCATTACGGCGTTCTTTCATTTGCAATGCATACTATGGGTCAATGGCGACCTTTGCTGTAGTGTAGTATAGAATTTCATCATTTAAACAGCGTTAATATAGTTGGATTGTTTACTGTGGTACAGCGGCGAGCTTCGCTGTACCGTAGTAAACAATGTATTTACTCATTCGGGATGGATCTCAATGAGATCGGGAGGGCTACTACTCATACATACAAATCGGAGGATTTTGAAGTGTTTGGAAGCTAATGGTGGGCATTTCGAACATGTGCTATAGTGCTTGTTGATATTTTGTTTATTTCTTTTTGTCCCATTAATCTACATTATACTTTTACCTTTCAACTATTAGCGGAAATTCAGGGTACTGTATATTATAAAAGTAAATAATTTAATCGAAACTTCATTTGAATAGTTATTTTCACCCATTTTAAGTAATATTTTAGTCGAATAACAAAACGTCAGAATGATTTATTTCACTTGACACTATTAGTTTTCGTTGCCATGAAAACAAAGTCTATTAATCCTTTACATGAAGTGAACAATGAAAATTCTTTAATAATTTAGAAAATTATCAAACAACTTTCCAAGCTGGTTATACGTATTCCGCAACGCAAAATCTGCATTCACAATCGAATTTGCGTTGCGGAATACGTATAACTAGCTCCCTTGGAAAGTTGTTCGATAATATTTTTAATTATCAAAGAATTTTCCTTGTTCACTTTATGTAATGTATGAAATTGACCATGGTCAACAAGTATGTTTTTCATGATTTGATCTATTAATCCTTTACTACTGATATAACATCGGATCGATTTCACTACTGAAATTGAACAAATCTACTTTTCCGAAACTATCGTCAGGATTTCAGCTCTTCATCTTGTAGATACACAAAATTATTGAGGTAAACTGATGATTGAGTTTTACCTCAAGAATATGGAAATTAACTAATAACTCGAGAATCGTTTATGATAGGTATAGGATAAATAAAAGTGATTAAAATTGAGCAAGGATTTCGCAAAAAATATATTATAGAGC
>JARQZK010000932.1:10000-42500 GCA_030704885.1 Cynegetis impunctata | reverse complement strand
GATGTTTATCTTTATTACGCTATGTCTGCAGAGAAAAAACGAATATTTATTTTCAAGATACACACACACACACACACACACATATATATATATATATATATATATATATATATATATATATACAATATAAATTTATATAAAGAAGACTATTTTGTTTTACGATTTCTTCTTAACTCAGTCAGTTTCTATAAACTCATCATGAATATGAGTACAAGCAGTCAAATATGTATTAGCTGTGATAATTGTTTTTTATTGATTATTACACGTCTATTCTAGGCACCAATTAGTTTTCTCCAATTTCTTTAAGTTGACCTATTAACAGTCACTTTCATCGCAATCTAGCTTTCCCAATAACTGATAAATATGTGCCTTTCTTTTAATCAACTATGCCATGAATGGTAGTATTTTTACTTTTATACTTTATTCAACTGTCACCGTTGGACTATTCTCAAGTTTTCTTAACATACCGTCATTCCGAAATAGCAAGATTTGTCGAAGAAACTTTAGAAATATCGAAAAATCTGTTCAGAGTGTTACTCCGGAAAGTACAGTTAACAATCTAAAGCTAATATAGAAACAGTTTGCAATATTTTTAAAAATAAAATTTTATGAACGTTTAGAAACTTCTACAAGAGATTGGATCAGTCATGAAAGATTGTTCTATTGATATGAAGAGAGCTGATGCTAAAGATTATATAAAATTCGTTATAAAAACTATTATAATTTCGAAACGAAAGTAGCTTCACTCTATTCCAGACAAGAGGAAGCAAAGTTTAACTGCTCTACGTAAGGAAGATATATATATTGATATATATATATATATATATATATATATATATATATATATATATATATATATATATATATATATATATATAATAAGGAATCTGTGGAACGAAAATTGTCCAAAAGGACACCGGAAAAAATTTTATTATATAATGGTACTCGATCTAGCTTGGAGAATAGGAAAAGCAGCAACGTAAAATTAAAGAATGAAAGAAATCGAATGGTAACTTAACCGGAATCATTGAACACAACCCTATTTTTTCGAAAACATGTCAGGGTACTCGATCTAGCTTGGAGAATAGGAAAAGCAGCAACGTAAAATTAAAGAATGAAAGAAATCGAATGGTAACTTAACCGGAATCATTGAACACAACCCTATTTTTTCTCAAAAATTATCAGACAGTAAATATTTAGTGCCTCATCACAATAACCTCTATGTGTGCCCGATGAAGTTAAATTCTATTCTAAATTATTTCTAAGTGCTCTACTACAATTAGGTTACAACATGTATTTTTGTGTATTTCTATGCCTATTCAGGTGAATGATATTATAAAATATACAAAAAAATCTGCGGAAGGAAAATTACATGATACTGTTAAAAACAAGATTGCGAACCACTCAAATATATCAAGTGCTATATCCAAATCGCATGAGTCGAGTGGTACGGAAGAACAGCTCATGATCAGATTGTTAGGACAATCATTAGGACCTTATTTACAGTTCAGACTAGTAACATCATGCTAATTTAATCAACAACCTGAGACAGAAACCTGGTGGGTTCCAAACTAAAAGATATATAAACATTAGACAAGAAAATGTGTAAATATATCACACAACTATTGCACTTAAAATGTTCACAATATTTATGTTACTGAAAATAAGCCAACTTCATAATAATAGGTGAGAATTTCAATGTTTTTTATAAATCTAAAATCTTTATTGTTAATTTGAATGTCTAACTTCTGAATTGAATTTTCTATTTAAAACTCAATTTTCTTCATAATGTAGTTATCTATTAATCTCCCTAATATACATTTGATAAATTTTTAATTACATAAATACATTTCAAATTGTATTTCGAGCAAGCTATTGCGTTTTTTCACTCCCTTGATTCTCGATTGTTTGCCATGACAACAAAACTCTCATACAAATAAACATGTATTTATCAATAAAAAATTATCTCTTATGTTTCGATCAGTAGGTGAGTATTATGAAGAAACCTGAAGTAAATATTATGTTACATTGAAATAGAAATTTTCTCTATTAAATGGCAAATCTCGCATTGAATTTAAGTATATATATATATATATATATATATATATATATATATATATATATATATATATATATATATATATATATATTCAATTACATGTTCAGTTGTTACAAGGGTATTTAAACTATTATTTCCACAAGTATACAGGTGTATTACATAAATTCTACTAAAACTGTTTCACTAGTAATCAAGTGGATCATATGTGTTCATTGATAGGCAAATAATCAAACGGAGAACGTAATAGCTATTTACCTAACAAGTGCGGAAATTGAATTTTTCCGCACGAAGCAGCCGAGTGCGGAAAAACATTTTCCGCAAGTGGTAGGTACAATAGTTTTTCTACGAGCGTGAGGAAAGTAATCAGAACTCGCACGCATTTCAATTCGTAAAGAGTCACATTGCCAAACAGTGCGGAAAAAACCCTGCTATTCCATTTCCGCACGGTGCGGAAAATTATTTCCACACGGTGCGGGAAAATTAATTTTCCACACTAAAATGTTCGTAGAAAAACAGTTAAATTGAGCCGAAAATGTTTTTCCAAGGATACGGTTCCGTCAAATTATTTCATCACATTATATACTGTGTTGCAAATAGTACAAGATTTTCTCTGAGCAAAATACAATGCCCTGCTCACTAAATTTATATTCGATAACTCATCCGTTGAGTACTGCCTACGAAATATGGCATTAAAAGAACCACGATTCGAATACAATCTGTGAATTCTTCCAGTGCCAAGGTTCGAAAACAGTAAAAAATCAGCAGCTGTAATCATTTAATAGTAGTTATTAGTAAATAGAATAGTATATAAACTTCGAATGTTTAATTTCATGCTAGAGTGACTACCAATAATCTACGAAGATTACATGAAATACTTCATGTCCATTAATTCCAGAAATGAAGATCATACCTTAGGTATGTACTCATAGCACCGACGTTCATCTCAAATTGTTTCAGAATATGGAATTGCTACTTTATGTAATCATCTATGAAAAACTGGTTGTAGAATCTAAATAAAAGATTGGATAGAGAAAATGAACTGAACTTATAAAATTACTAAAAATTGAATTATGAGCCTCATAAATAAAAGAGGTAAGGACTTATTCGGTTTGAAATTTGGAATAAAGAAGAATTCTATTTATTAAGCTTTAGTTGATAAAAACCTTCATTTGTAAATATCTTTTAACTATTTAAAAAGTCTTCGTCAATTTTTTTTTATTATATAATTATATATGAGTACAACTAAATATATACACTATATATATATATATATATATATATATATATATATATATATATATATATATATATATATATATATATATAGTGCCATAAAATCAATCAAATATTAATCATCTGCAAAATGTTATTATGTCGTTTGGGTAAAGTTTCATTCAAAATATTGAAAAACTAGTTTGAATATTTGGAGATTTAATGATTCGGTGTTTTGTTTCCAAAACGTTTCTCAGTAATAGTGCAAAAGTTTATTTGTTCCAGTAATTTTCCCTGCTTTTGAATTTCTAACATTTCACATAATTTTCATTCGGTTACTTAAAATTGGTTCTTAGTTCAAGTATCATTTCAAATCAAACCTCATGCGTATTTTCTGATCAGACATAAGACACAAAAATATTTTGAAACAAAGGAAGCAATTAAGAAGAAAGTACCCTTCTTACTCAGCAAAGGTGCAGCAGGTAAGATTTAGTAGCTTTTTTCATCGAGCATAATTCTTGATCTGTAAAATTTTCATGGTGAGTTTTTCATTAATAGGTATGGATATACGAAATTGTATTTGCATACAGAGGCATATTTCTATTTTGGATAAACGGGCTAATTTAGAAAATACATTAATCCGGAGGATGAAGTATCTCAGTTTTCTATTTTAATATATGAATGCAAAATACCTACGGAGCTGTGTTAAATGGTAGAAAATATATTGTATAACCCATAAATATTCCTGAAACACTCTGAATTTTCATTGACACGAGTATATATCTACTTGATGTTCTAAGATACCATAGTATCAAAATAATTTAAACCAGTGAACTGGAAGTTGGATGTACGAGTATTATAGGAGCAGGGATATTCAAATAAATTAAAAAAAACAGTTTTTATATACTCGTATTATGATCATCGAATTTTATGTGATACACAAATCGAACAGGTGAAATCAGTAATTATAAATAATACATTGACATCAACTAAATTAGTGAGACAGAAAATTTTTGATTTCTGCTGATTCAGTATGATTTCCCTGAACAACTCAAATGACCTCATAACAGTTATCTTGATTATCGAATAAATATAATAATTGAACTGACCTTAGAGTCACATTCATATTATCGTCTTCAACAGATGAATGTCTATCAATATTATCAAAATTTGATTAGCAGGTTAATAATGTCTTTTTAGAAAAAATACTTGATTAATTAGAATAATTCGAATATATTACAACATCCAAAAATGCTCATAATTACATATGAATTATGATAATGCTTCATTATTTTACGAGAAAGCAGATACATGAATTGTATAACCTACCGATAGTGACCTTATATTTCATGAAAAGAAATTTGTTTATTTAACAATGCAAGTCATAAATAATTCTGATACTTTATTCTTATTTCACATTATCAACATGAATTTAAATATTATCGATAATAAACTCCGTTCCAATCATAGTTAGATATTGAGTACATGGATTGAATTGATGAATATAAATTAAACCATAATATTTATATAGCACCAGCAAAAATAGGACTGAAATAATTATGTTTCGTCATATTAATGCATAAGATGTTTTATGAAAATTTCAATATTAGTAAATGCATTCAGATTTAATGAATTTTAAAAGATATATGATAATTTGAGATTCGAAATTTGTAAAGTAGGTAATGGAACTGATGCATAGCGAGTGCATTTTCTTATTGTGAATTATAGTTTGTACTTACTATATTGAGGTCAATAGTAATTGTCATTTCTAAACCTATAACAAATGGTTCTATCAATACCGTAGTCATAATAGTAATATTTTATGCAATATACAAATAATATAAACTTGTTGACATTATTTAGAAAGCTAAAGTCTGTCAAAAAGGTATCTCATGAAGGAAACACGTTTTCATTTAAATAGATGGTATATATTTTCAATTTGTGGTATTTTCCCAATAAACCGCAAAGATTGGATACTCATGATTGACTTTCATTAGATTAGGAATTTAAAGAAGATAAATGCTCTGATTCATTCTATCATGAACTATTATTGATTTGAGGTATTTCATTATAAATCAATATCTGCAATTATACTTCGGAGCAAATGAAAATGTAATCAAAGAATATCTTCTGAAGGAAACCATTATTTTATAACAAAACGAATCAATCTAAATTTGAAATTTCAAATAATTTCACGATGAAGAGCTATTTTATATAAATTAGTTCCTTCGGGATATAATCAGAAAATATGAAGAGCTATTTTGAAAAACCATAAATTTGTTCGAAGAAAACTATGTATCATGTAGAAAATTGATTATCCGTAGAAAGTTCAGAAGTTTTCATCAGCTCCTCTTTCAATAATTCGGAAACGATGAATTCTTATCAAATGAGTAGGTACGCCAAGCATTTCATCATGAATCAGGAATAAATGGAAAGAATCGATGTTCAGGAGAAAACGTGGAAATTTTGATAACTCAAATGTAATATCAGCAATATTGTTAGTTATAGAAATTGAGAATTGGAAGAAATTTAGGTAAGTCGTATGTTTATTATTTTATTCCGTTGGTACATCATTATTTGTCCCAGCCGTATTATTGTAACGCAAAATTTTACCTACAGAAAAATGTCTGATTAAAATCCAATAAAACATAATTAATGTATTATCGCGTATTATTGATTCTTGTTTGGAAATGATAACTAATTGACAGTATTAATACTCAAGTTAAAGTTAAGACAAATACACTACTCAAGTTGGTGGTGTTTGAATCATATAAAACAGGCACTTCATAACTTCACCAGACTTTCCTATTATTCTTGAAACATTTTACCGCAACTTGGAGCCCTTATAAAGGGCACACTTGATCATCGTTCGCACAACAGTATATTGCCAGAATTCTAACAAACAGTATATCAATCCTGAGTTCGTAAGGAAAAACAGCGCAAGTCAGGTGGGCGAGGGCCCGCCCCGCGACGTTCAAATGTTTTGATGCACGCACATAGCCACCTAATCTACGGAACAATCAAAAATGACGTCAAGTCAGTCACGACATGATTGCACCAGTGGTTCGATTTACCTGCGCTAATATTAAAAGGTAGGTAATATAGGGAATGGCCTGGACGGGTGTATCGCGTTATTCGGTTTTGATTATAGGAGCATAAAACTAATCGATAACTTGGCGATGCATCTGAAATAGAATGAACCCGGAAACACCCACATATGTGATTAACTACTTGATTTTAAGATTATGAAGTTCATAGCGTCTATTTGCTAAAATAAAAATGGAAGAAGTGAAATTTTTTGTTGAAATTGTTTTTATCAGATAATATATATCTTTTCTTTGCTACTATTTAATGTTAGAATACTTCTCTAATATATTTAATAAAACTAAAAAATTGCATTCAGTTAATAAATTTCACATCATGCTTACCTCGAATTCGAAAATCATTTAGAATGTAGAAGTCCTTACCTTATGGCAGCTTTTCAATGAATTTTACAGAAAGTGTACTCAAATTTTGAAACATTTCGTGCACCTCATAAACATGACTTGACACCTTCGCCATGAATCTCTTGTGCCTGCAATGTGTCAACAATATTTTGAAGTGCATCTTTTATGGATCATCTGCAGGTCTTCGTTGAAAAAGTTTCAGTGAATACCTCTTCTTCCATATGCAACATTCCTTGCATATTCATTACATAACTATGTAACTAAAGTATCCACTACAATTCATGAAACTGAAAATGCTATTACTTGCTGGGAATACTAGGTCATCGATATGTAGAAAAGCAGCGTAGTTGAAAATACCTCGGTACATTACTGTTTGTGAATAAAATGTGTGAGGAGAAGTTATCAATGAAAACTTAAGGCGCGTTCGGTTATACAAAAAATACTTTTCTTGTTACAAATTTTCTCAAGAGACAATAAGGCTCATGGTACATGATGAATTATACCTATCATAAGTTTAAGTTATATCAAGGGCAACCTCTACTTTAGCTGCTCAATGGACGATGTTATACCTTGAAAACATTACTGCAAGTCGAGTCATTGATTGAAACCTGAAGAAGACATAATGCGTAAAGAATCAAGATATTATCAAAAACGAAAAGCAATAGGTTATTTCCTCAATAGTTTCCATTGCTATTAATTTATGATTCTATAACTAATCTATCGCAAACAATTGTAACATTTGACTTTTCTTTTTCAACCTTTTTAAACACAAGATTTGAAAAAAACCGGATATCAATATCATAAATCATGCAATCCTTAACTAAACAAAAAACAAATATGAATTTGAATTTAACTGCAATATTAACTTCATTTAATAAATAAAAAAAGCCATATCTTACAATCAATAAATAAATATTGACTGAAGTTCATCGACTGCTTGCTGATCACTGGGTAGCATATTATAAATATATTTTATTGAAATTTAAACTTTAGGCTTTATTTCACTTACAATTCAATCTCGACATATTTGTCTCGAGATACCATTCCATTGAAATATAATAATAAAATGAGGTAATGATTCAGAAGAAACAATCTTGATAACAGGATATTATCCCGAATCATATATGTCTAAATAGAATTATAATTGTTAATGGAATAGAGTTGAGAGATTTGATTTCAATATATTAATTTTAAAATATTCAAACCTGAATTTTTAATAATATTTGCTTAAGGATTATAAATCTATTCATACTGCAAACATATTTTTTTGATGATAAAAATGGAAATGGATATTAATCATGTTTCATTCCTACCTCAAGGGATGAACTCGCTGTCAGATCGAAGGGTTCGCATATATGTACAAGTGCATAAAGGAAGGGTTAGACTGGATAATTTATGGTAGAAAAGGGTGAAGTGGGGCACAGAAGGTAAAGGGAGCGTTCAAGTATTACGTAACGCAATTTGGGGGGTGGGGGGTCTTGCAAAACGTTACGATGCGTTACATGGGCGGGAGGGGGTTCGAACAACGCGTTACGTAACATTGGGAACCCTTTTCATTCATGTTTCACGGGGAATCCCTCGATTGTATCCGTCAGTTTTATTCTGTTATCCCAAGTTGGCAACCCAATCCGTTCATGTTTTATGGGATACCTCGACTGTATTCGTCGTAATTTTTTTGTTCCCGTTGTCAGTTTTGGTTTAGTGTTTTGAACACGTAATACACAGAAGCACATTGCTGTAGCCAGTGTTGTAGAAGTGAGTTCATACTGTAATGTTCTCAAAAGAGGGAGATTTGCATCATCAGCTGTTTTCGCCCTAGAAAAGCTCTCATGCTGACTTGTGTGCCAAGTGTGCCATAAACTGCCAACGAAATTTAAAAAATGGCTAAAGAAAAACTAAAAATGGTATAGCGCTCACGTCCGTGACTCGAAATATTTTTTGCAAGTAATTAAATGCGCTTACAAATCCTGCTGTTCCATCTTGAGGAGTGCATTGAAATCATTCTTTCCGAATAATACTTTCTTGCCGCCAACCTGCCGATGCCAAATCCTTTATACCTCAAGCAAGCTCTCGGTACCTAGTCAGCTAAACAAAGAATCATGCAAGTTTTCACTACTTCTTGTGAGGTTGCCCGTTGATCTGTCGCCTCCTTAAGCAGATGCCGTGCGATTTCTTTTGACCATCAGTACAATCATAAAAAACCATGAAACGAAAAAATATCTTGGTCCTAGGTCCAACTTTGCTAATCGCACCGATTTTAATAAGCAGGTTCCCAAAGTGAAAATCTGCTAATAAGCTGAAATCTAATAATGCTTGAGAAAAATAATGGTGACTGAAGCTAAAAATGTATGTAAGGACAGAGCCAAGTCAGGAAAACGGCATAATTAAATGAAGATTAGCAATAGAAGTTTATTAGGACGAATTTGAGCACATTTCAATATTTTACATTATGTATGATTATTTATTAAAAAACAATAAAATAAAAAATATAAGCATGTATTGCGAGTGAGAATACTCTTGTTTTGTTTATTATTAACGAAAACGCCATTTAAACAATAACATAGGTAGGTTTTTTAGGGACTTTCAGGTACTTTGCGCAACATATTTGTGACTTTAAGTTAAAAATGGCCATTTGGGTGTTACGTAACGTTTAGGGAGGGGGAGGGAGGATTCATGAAACCGTTACGGCGCGTTAAATAGGGGGGAGGGAGGGTCAAAAATTGCGTTACGTAATACTTGAACGCCCCCAAATTCTGGCCCAGCGTATTCCTTGTAAGTTTGCAAGCAGGGACTAACTCACGCCATGAGCAAACCTCGAAGAAACACTCATGGCAGACTAGCCGACTTGGGTTATAATTCTGGATCTCCCCAATACTAGCAAGCATGCCTACCTACAACACTTGGCTTACTGGCTCGGTTGTCATACTAATCAGTACCGTCATATTATGGGATATCTTGAATAACTGTGGATAAATCCGATCATAGGTAATGATATCATTGCATGGGAATAGTTTATTCACGCTGCCTTGTATTGAGAACATTCAATCATTAATAGTTAAGATGAGAGTATATTAAATAAATAATTTTTTGTACTGGAGAAATGAGAATTTCAATTTTCTTTGACTGGGATAATTGATAGCTTCACCTTTTGCTAAATACAAAGAATAGTAGTTTTTGTATGTGGATTTCGAATATAATAAACAAAAGGAAAATATTTCTACAAATACTAAAAAAGTTTTAACGAAAATAGTATGGAAACATACCAATTAAATGAAATTGAGAAAAAAAAATTCGCAGGTTATTGTCCCGAGAATTTGATTGAGCTTCGCTCATTGAAAAAATAGAGGTTCTTGATCATAATTGAATCCTATTTTTTTGGAATGCCATATATTTATCGAAACTATTGAGTATTTGCTCATTTCCTCGAAATGAAGGTCAAGAATCTAAATTGAAGCTGCGATATGTTCTCACTTAGTGTTACACATGATCATAAAGTCCTCAATCGAGTATGGTTCACAATTTAATATGAAGGGAAATTTTTCCATCCGAAATGGGTTGTATACAGGTTAGCTTCTAATACTTATATATTCACAATAAGGGTATTAGAACTCATCAGCAGACAATCAAAACTTTGAATAAAAGCAAAATACTTTACATCGATCAATGAGTAAACTTGTACACCTAGAACACTATTTATGACAAAAGCCTCATCACAATGAAAGCCAATCGCAAACTCAAAATTCTAAAAGTAAATCCAAATTAAAATTAAGGAGAGTATCAAATGGCAGTCATAAAGTTGAAAAGCTTGACCGAGTGTAAACGCGCAGACCAGTCTCAGCAACCGAAAAGCGAGTCAAGAAAAACTCGGGACTTAAAAGAAAGAGAAAGAAAATCAAATTGACTACTAATAATTGTAATATAGCGTTAAATTTAAGCACATTTTTGAATATAATACTGAGGCCTTGATTATCCGATATTATGTATATGATATTGGGTGTTTCAACAATGAACAATGTTTTTTTATAAGCAACAGTCGGGAAAAGCGAAAGTTTATAAAGCGTCCCGAGCGCCCCCAGGTGATTTCAACAAATAGCTGTTTATGACCGCTGAAAGTCGTAGCAAACTGAAAACACTTCTGAGGGTTGCAGTTTGAAAAACAATCTCTGATGGATCAATGCTCGAGCGGTTGGGAAGTGCATGGCAAATTGGTGTGTATTATCAGCATATCTTTTGTGACCAGAAAATTGAACTCCTGTTGATGGAATAATGGAAGAAGTGAACGCCTGTCGTGATAATATCCGTAAAAAACTACATTACTCGGCAACTTTTCTCCAATGTTCGATCAGAATTCTAGTACTAGATAAACCTGAGCCTTATTTTTATGTGGTTACTTTGATTTTTATTCAATCCTCGTGGGGATATTGAAGGTAATCTCTTTCGAGATTAATTTTATTCCTAACCTTTGCCGAATCAGCCCACCAGCCAAGCTCAGAAATATACTACTATGGAGCCTATAGCAGGTGTGCTGCCATCTCACCGATCGTCAGGAGAGTAGAAACCTTTCTTCCACTTTGTATATGAAAGTGTTTTCTAAAAAGTTACTAGAATTAGCCTATTAATTAAATAGGTATATATATATATATATATATATATATATATATATACAGAGTGTTCGGCACATGAAGCACCAAATTTTTTTGGGGTATTGTTGGGATCATTTGCTACTTTTTTTTAACTAAGACTCACGGTTAAGGAGATATAATTTTTTAAATTTTTTTTCTCAAATTTCCCAAAATTCCGCCTTCAAACCCTCATAGTCCAGTCAATGACGGTAAAAAAAATGTGTAAACTGTGTATTTATCCCATACAGCAGCACTGATTTGTATGAAAATTTGGATTTAGGTTCTAATTACCATCTATTTGAAAGTCTACCCTGTGCCGGGGGATGCTTTTTCTCTGGGGGTGGATGCCACCCCTTCTTGTGATTGAACAATTTTTCATTGAAAATAAGTACGGAAATCAACGAACTGACTAATTTTGAGCAACTTTTGTTCTATGAAGTTTTTTCTGGAAGTCAATACTTTTCGACTTATCCGCGAGTGAAATTGTCGTTTTTCAGGCAAAAAAAATACGTTTTCAGATTCTTTTTCGCGAATAAATGGAAAAATATGCATTTAATCGAAAAATCTGTGGACGGCAAAATTATAGCTTATAAGAAAAACAAAGAAAATCGTGTATTTATAATGTATTCTGACTCAAAACAAATGGAATTATTGCTTGTTGAAAGTTGATTGGTATTTACCACTATGTGTATTCATCAATATAGTAATATATGTACATATTCTAATTTCTACAAAAATGTGCTTTTGGTTTTTTCCCCATAACTCACTTAGTTTTTAAGCAATCAAGTCTTTCAAAAAAGTATTTTGTAGGTTTTTTTTAAGAGCTATGAGCTTATATAAATGAAACTTTTTTCAGATTTTATTTTTAAAAAAGTTCATGCTCAAAGGGCTCAGAAAAGGTACTTTGCGCGAACACACGCAAGCTTTGAATGGCCATATCTTACTCAATTCTTATCCTACAAAAAAAAATGAAACGCCAAAATTTTTGAATAAGAAAAACCTACAATTTCGTACTCCACAAAATTTTGCGTATCATCAACAGTTTTTGAGTTATTTCGAAGAAAAGGTGATTTTCGCTAATTTACGAAAAATTTTTTCTCTCTTCAAACTCAATTTTTTTCAAAAAGAATTACTTTAAACTGGTTAAACACTCAGAACGTATTATAAAAACATGAATGAAGTGAATTGTAAAGTGGCAACAATTTTTTTCTAATGGGGAGGAAGCGAGGGTGAGTTTTTTACAATTTTTTTCCAACGAATAAATAGGAATCGACATTTTTCTCTTCATAACTCGCTTAGTATTGATCCTAGGAACTTTAATAAGAAATAAAAATAAAGGTTTTTTAAAGGACTTAAAAAAAAGGTTAATGAGTTTTCCCCGAAAAATGCATTGGTTTTTGTTTATTGTACGTAGAAACTTTCCATTTTGGCGATTGAAAATACCAATCAACTTTTAAAAAGCAATAATTCCGTTTTTATTGGGCCTGCATACATCATAAATACACGATTTTCTTTGTTTTTTAAAAACTATAAATTTGATTTACATTGTTTTCAATTAAATGCATATTTTTCCAGTTATCCGCAAGAAAGAATCTGCAAACGTATTTTTTTGCCTGAAATCCGACAAGTTCACTCGCGAATAAGTGGAAAAGAATTGACTTTCAGAAAAAACTTCATGAAACAAAAGTTGCTTAGAATTAGTCAATGTATCGATTTCCGTACCTACCTATTACCAATGAAAAATTTTTCACCCCCAAGTAGGGGTGGCATTCACGCCCAGGGAAAAAGCAACCCCCGGCACAGGGTAGACTTTGAAATAGATGGTAAGTAGAACCTAAATCCAAGTTTTTATGAAAATCGTTGCTGTATGGGATAAATACACGGGAAAATGTTCATTGACTGGACTATCATAAGATTTTTATTAAAGCCTGCAAAAGTCCAATTTTTTCAACCGATTATTCTGTAATGTGTGCTTGTTCAAATGGTTAGTAGTTTTTATTACAACTCTTGGTACCAAAGGCGAATACGAGGATTTTTATTCCACAAAATTAGTGATTTTGTGAAAATTAATCAACTCAAAAATTCAATGTTGAAAAAAAAGTAACAACAATTGGGAGCTTCACTCTACTTTATAAACTTTTTTACTCAATGAACTTTCTAACAGTATGCTACACATTTATAAGAAAAAAACATTTCTGCTTCAAATTGAGGATATTCCTTCAGAAAGACGGAAATCGTTCGGACTTAGTGAGGAAAATAATTTTCTTTTCATGACCGTTTATTTGAACAAAAGTTAAACTACTACCAATAATTTAATATATACTGTTCTCTAGTTATAAATTTTGTTCGAACTGTTCTCCCTTATTCCTAATGCACGTCTGGCACCTATTTCTTATTTCAGCCGTTACGGTAGCTACTTATTTGTTGAAGCAGAAATATTTCTCTTTTTTGTTCGATCAAAATGTGTACTCATGATCGTTTATTTGCACAAAAGTTACTACTTATAATAATTTGATACCTGTCTGCTCTAATGGTACATATTTTGTTCGAAAAAAAAATATTTCTGCTTCAACAAAAAAATTTTTTTCCCAACAAAACGTGCTAGAAGAGAGCAGGTAGGTATTGAATTATTGTTATTAGTTTATCTTTTGTACAGATAAACGATATTAAAATCACATTTTGTTCGAGCAAAAAGAGAAATATTTCTGCTTCAACAAATAACTAGCTACCGTAATGGCTGAAGTAAGACAGACGTGCCAGACGTGCATTAGGAACAAAGGAGAACAGTTCGAACAAAACTTATAACTAGAGAACAGTATATATTAAATTATTGTTAGTAATTTTGTGGAAGTAAAATCCTCGTATGCGCCTTTGATACGAACAGTTGTAATAAAAACTATTAACTATTTGAACAAGCACCCACTTCAGAATAATCAGTTGAAAAAATTGGGCTTTTACAGGTATTAATGAAAAACTTATCAGGGTTTGAAGGCGGAATTTTGGGAAAATTGAGAAAAAAAATTGAGAAAATTATATCTCCTTAACCGTGAGCCTTAGGACCCAGGGTCCTAAGAGAAAGGGTAGCAAATGATTCCACAATACCCCAAAAAATGTAGGTGCTTCATGTGCCGAACACCTATATATATATATATATATATATATATATATATATATATATATATATATATATATATATATATAAGGTGACGTAAAGGTCCGTAATCGGTCCATATTTTTTCAAAGATATCCATAGAAAATTTTTATGTATGATCCGACTAAATCAATTTTTCTAAAATATTTTTAAAAAAATTCCAGTTCCACTAAAAGTGACATAATTTTGTTATTCCAAATGGAACAACCTGTATATTTTTTGAGTTTTAAATTTCCTATGTAATTCCTAATAAAATTGCCATGCCATTATCTATACCCAAACCCAATTGTTTTCGAGTTACTAATTATTTTCGTAAAAACTTGAAAGTTGCGCCTTCAACAAAATGAGCCTCTAACTTCTTTGTTATAAGTTCTATTGGTATTTCAAAATATCAACTATGAATGATAATAGAATATCACGTTAATATGCTATATAATGTAGGTATTGGAATTACATACACAAGTATTGAATAATCATCAACAATTTTTGGGTAATAGGTATATTAGCACGAAAGAGTAGAAAAATACTCATAAAGCATGTTTTTAATATTTACTAGTATAGTTTACTTTCATTACCTATATAGACAAAACATGACATGATTCAAATTTATACATCGATTAGAGTATGTTTTTCTGTATGAGTGGCAATTTATTCATGGTTTGGCCTGCATGAGCTTATACATTAATTACAGATAATTTTGTGAGCTATATTCCACCAGTTTTCATAATTCAAAATCATTACAGATGTCTCATTGATATTCTTGCTAGTACATGCAGTTTTTCATTAGTCTCTGATTTTACTCGTTTCAGGAATAACAGTTATAAAATATTAATATTATTGGTCATATTCATTGATAACGAGTATCCTTTGTTTCAGTCATTTTATCCCTCTATTAGTATTTTATTCTATCAGAGGGTAGATTAAGAAACATTTATCGATAAAATCAATCAAAAGTAGCATTTACTAGAATTGTGAAAAAAAATCCACATCTATTAAGATATTTTATCATGAATTTATTATACCGAATTTTCAATAACTGACAATCAGAGACAATCAAATATTAGCTGAATGACAGATACACATAAATTATTATAAATTTGTTTCTCATATTCTCTGAGCAATATATAATGGACTATTGAATTTTCATGAATTATAATCACATAACGACTTTTTGAAATATATTATTTATGATAGGGCCTACAAAATATGAATAATTTTGTATATTTTTGTATTCATTTTTCTGCAAGAGTGATTGAATGTTATAACTAATATTCTAGTCAGTAATGAGCCAACAATTTGGTCTATCAAACAACAAAAACTCAAACAATTTTTGGGCAAATCTTTTGATATTACATATTAAAATGCTTTTTTATTAGTTAGGGGATAGTCTTATCAAGCATAAATCATTGCAGAAGGTCGTTCTAGTCAAGCTAAAGTATTGATTAAAAATTTAGGCTTGGGGTGCTGCTTTCCCAGTTCTCGTGTGTTATCATTATAAATATTACTAGGGTTAGTTGCCGGAAGAAATGCGATAGTAAAGAGAGACAGCTAATGACCTTTTCCCTAATTGCCTCTAGTAAACCCTGTTCACCTTAGCAGTGATTTAATATTACGAACCCTATATCTATGTGCGAGTAACCGAGGTTTTGTAGTCGTTTCTGAAAAATATTGGAATAATTTCAATCTCCTTGTATAATTTAATAATATTTATTATATATGAAAATATATTTCATGCAATAAATTTTTTCAGTTATAATTATATATAGTTAGGTACTTATACAGAATGAATATATAACAGTGCAGCTAATACACCTTTATCATTGTAAACCATTGAACTTGAACAAATGAACAAATGATTAGGGCTAACCAAGGAAATTTGCTTGGGTTTTTTTTATCCGTTGAGACTGAGAGGCTATGCTACTCAAATATTGATAACAATGATATATCTTCCCCACATCTCCCAACAGGTAATTATTCTTGTGTAGTCCTCATTATTTTAAACAAATTCCAGTTTTCTGCCATTTCCTTTCAAATCTGAAACAGAAAGTTTACCCTCTCTATTCAACTATATGACCAATATTTGATTTTATATTACTTTTTCATTCAGACTGATCTCAAAAACAGAATAAAAACTTTTCGAGATTGAAAATAATTTCCGGATTAATCTATCCTATCGAAATTCTATTTCTTTTATAATTTGAACATGTTTTGAAAGAAACAATATTAACTAACTTGCTTGTAATAAAACTCATTTTCTTGTGCAAAGCATATTTTTTCTACACATAATATGTATTTGAGTTAGGTTATAATATGGATTAATATTTTGCCCCATATCCTTCCAAATAGGAAAAATTGTAAAAGTAATATTGAAACCAATTTATATATAAATTTTCAGCTTTCTAACTGAATTTGAAGTGGCTGTAGAGAATACATTTGAAACTACCAAAAGCGCATATCCTCAAAAACAACTCAATTCAGCATCAAATACATGTTGAGCTTTCTAACTGTATTTGGAGGGGCAGTAGAGGTGCGCAATGCTCAAAAACTCAGAAAACGCATGAAATTTGTACATAAAAATGGTAGCGGTTTGCGAGAAAAATTAACACCACCAAAAGATACTTCTTTTGCAGTCACTGCACTCACATTGAAATTAAACTCTCTAACAGAAGTTGGAGATGTTGTGGAGGAGCGAGAACACTTCAAAACCCTATTCCTTCGCCACATATCTCCTACAAAAAGCTCTAGAGAGCAGAATTTCAGAAATATTGGGTAAATGTATTTCTGATTTGATTTGTGTTCAAACCTTGGAATGTTGTTGAGTATGTCGGTATGCGTGTTACAGCTCGATTTTTGTATTTTTTGATATTTTTACTATTGTTATTTTCTCATTGTTTTTTTCTTTGTAAAATGATGATCCCCTAAATATATTCCATTACTTTTATATAATAGTAACAAAATAAAAAATAAATAATTATTAATATCTAATTGAATGTTTGGTAACCCCGGAGTGATATTCATAAAAGTGATACCTAACTATATTTTAATTTCGACGTAATTGGTTTTCAAATTATACAAAAATTGAATGGTACTCATTTCCCATGAAATTTTATTCGAAGTCCAAGATAGAATAGGGTTCCCTATGTTTCGAAGAAGTAGAAAAGTAATGGAAGAAAACAGTTGTTTTGCGTCGTGGAAAAAAATTGAATGTATTATTGTTACGTATAAATTGGGTGGTATCATATAGCTTTTATACCAGCTAAGTCGCAAAGTATTGGACCAGAAATGTATCACCACCTTGAGAGTAGGTACGCTGTCAAAAGAAAATGAATATCAATTTGCAGATTTTACAAAAGTTCATTCCTTTCAGCTAAAACAGCAATTACTTATTTTCGAAGGAATAAATGAAAAATCATATGATTTGTGTTGAGGACACAAATTGCGGATTCGTAAATTAATTTTGACACTAGCAACCAATATATATATATATATATATAAATATATATATATATATATATATATATATATATATATATATATATATATATATATATATATATATATATAAATATATATATATATATATATATATATATATATATATATATATATATATATATACATATATAGTTTTCTCAATTTCAAGGAAATTAAGAAATACGGGCGACTAGTTGAAATGTTTTCCATCATCTACTTCAATTTAGTTTACTATGTACATTCACCAGTAACTTTAAACAATAACCACTGAAATTCATGGTCATTTACAACATCCGTACCTTATCCGGGATTCGAACCAGGTACTGACGGTGCCCTAGGTATAGATTTCTCATCGTTCTAGAAGAGAACATATTCATTTTCAAAAATAAAGAGTTTCAATTCGAAATTCCATCTGACGAACAAAAACTGAAATCAACTAGTCCAGGTGGCATACAAAAAAATTTAAATTATAATGTAATGTATACATTTTATGAACAATGGCTGTGTTGATTCAACAGTTCAGTTGAGAAATCGTTCATTAATGAGAAAATATGAGGTACATATTATAACTTTATGAGTATCCGATAATGCTTTCAATCAATTCATTCAAATTTTTTATTTATGCAATTTGCAGGACACACACACGGGCGTTGATGTCTTGATACATCAACGTGCATCCAAGAACGTGCAACCAATAAGGTTAATGTGGATGCAAAAATACCCACGTTTTTGAATGCACAACCTGGATTGATGTTTTCTGAATCGCTTGAATTTTTGGATGCGCATTCCAACGAACACATACAGGTGTGAACGTGTGGATGCGATTTAACGTTATTAGGCCCCTAGACACGGGCGTTGATGTCTTAATACATCAACGTGCATCCAAGATCGTGCAACCAATAACGTTAATGTGGATGCAAAAGGCGCACGCATTTGAATGCACAACCCGGATGAATGCCACTTTGATGTTTTCAGGAATCACTTGAATTTTTGGATGCGCATTCCAACGAATGCATTCAAGTCTCTACGTGTGGATGCAAATTACCGTGGAGTGTGAGTTTTTAAAGCAGTAGTGGCGGTTAAGTTTATGAAATAATTTGTTACTGCAGTAGGTGTTTAAAATAATAAGTTAAATATTCCATTATTATATTTACTAAAAATGTTTGCAGATAGTTTCATCATTATGTCGGACTGCAGAATAATGTCCCGGGAATTTCTACGGGAATTTGTGGAGTTGTACAGGGACCTACCCTGCTTGTGGCAGACAAAATCAAAGCACTATTTAGACCGAAATAAAAAAACTCAAGCATACAAAATATTGATAGAGATGCTGTGCAAATCATTCAACCAAATGCTACAAAAAGTACAGTTATCGCTAAAATCAATAGTCTTCGTGGTGGGTTTCGGAGATAAAATGAAAAAGTTTTTATCTCGAAGAGAAGTGGTACGGTGAGGCTTTCGGAGATATTAAAGTAGTGAATTTTGAATCTTGGTAATTTCTTGCAGTAATTTCTGCAGTTATTGCTAATCTCATCATTATATCTTGACGTTTTATTAATGAAATAACCATGTCCAATAGTTACGAATAGGTTTCTTCGTCCATCCTTACGTAATTACGAGAGTCCTCTAGTTCTAACCTCTATTTTTCTTACAGGTGAATGTGTGAAAAATTTTATCGTTTCAGAAACCAACCTTTAGATTCGGCAACGATTTTCATTTTCCTTTTTCTTTGTACACGCCACTGCCACCAGAGCTAAATATTCCTCCTGCTCAGACATCTGGCCAAACATTTTAGAAGACTGGACAAAACTATAGCTTTGTACGTATATTTGTACGCAATCAGGTTGTACGTTATTAGTTGCACGTTTTTGGATGCACGTCGATGTATAAAGACATCGAGCCCGTGTGTAGCCCGCCATTGATTGTACGTTCTTGGATGCATGTTGATGTATCAAGACATCGACGTCCGTGTGTAGGGGCCTCTTCCTCAGATATCTTGCCAAACAGTTTGGCAGACTAGACAAAACTATAGTTTTGTACGTACGTGTGTACGCAATCAGCTTGCACGTTATTGGTTGCACGTTTTTGGATGCACGTCGATGTATTGAGACATCGACGTCCGTGTGTTGCCCGCCTTTCATGAAGATGATAAACTGGTGAGTAATCAATGTTGTAAATAATGAATCAAAAGAAGATAATTACATAAAATAATTATGAACAGATAAATATAAAGAATTCGAATATCATTAACACGTTGAGTGCCGAGCCATCAGTATTTGCTATAGGGTCCAGTGCGCCGCAATAATTTTATTGTGAATTATCGATTGTTGTCTACTTTTATCAATTTCTGTATCATAATTGAATCGATTGATAAGAAGAATTTGATTTATTGAGCTGTGAATAAAATATATACACACGGCGTCTGATTTTGATTTTCATACTACGCCGTGTGCATATATCATAAGCACGAATACAAATCATAGTAAAAAAGTCCTTTGCGTATGTACAGCTTGTCCTGAAAAACCACCAGTCTGCATAGAATATTTTTTCATACACCATAAGTCGATGCCAAAATGATATTTTCCAATTATGTTTATTTCTGTATCAAATCCCTAAAATGAATTTTTTATTTTTCGTGAAACGATTTTGTGAAATCACCGATACTTTCTGAATGAATTTTTTTTAAATTTTACAAAAGAAATAATGCAATTTTCTATTAAAACTCAAAAAAAATTTTTAATGCCAGCAATCCAGAAATTATGATAAAAAATTATAATTTTAAAAATATACAATAAATCACCCTGCTATTTTACTATGGGTTGATTGTACGCCGAAGCAATCCGTGCCATATAAGAGAAGTAAGGTATGTACATATGTGTTCATGTATAAAATCTATACACACGGCGCCCAGAGACTTGCCAATGTGCATAATATGTATACACATGGCAGTCAACGTGTTAAAAAACCTCTCTTTATTAGTAACGAAACTACTATGTGCTCCAATAGTTATTCACACTACCAGAGAGTCAAGTGATTGTTACCACTGGGGGACATAGTTTGACACTAGCAGTACCGAAGATACTTCGAGACTGGTCATGAGCATTTGCCTCTCGAGTTGTGTATTATATTTAATCTACTCCAGTTTTCCCATTTAAACTTTTTTTCAAATTATACAATTGTACCAATCCAACTGACACTGAATGAACTACCTATTAGTTTGAATATTTCCATCCTTTCAAATATGCCATTAAATGGAATGCAATTATCGAAAATTACAGCGATAATTGCACTGTAGAAAGCGAAAGAGCCCTGCGATAATTGCATCGTACGTATTCCTATTTTGAAACCATGTTTCTGTTCCGGAAATATTCCCCAAAAATTACAAACATGGTTAAAAATAACTGTATAATTTCGCATTCCAGCGTGTTGTCTTCGGTCATTTTCATATTTTGGAGAAATACCTTCGGTGTCTGGCTCTTTCTCCAAAAATGAGAATAAACTCATGCAGTTTCTTGAAAACACGCTGTCATGCAAAATTATCGGTAATTTTGATGCACTTGTGCATTTACTTACGAAAATCAGTGAGCCCTGTCAAGGGAGGGTAGGATTTCAAATCTCTCATACACGAGTAGAAGAAATATTTTCACGTATCTGCTCTTTATTGAAAATAAGGGGAATTTTCAAAGCCACTAAGACAGCTATTATCCAAAGTATTTGTAGAAGATATCATAGTGAAACTTTTCATTTAATTAATGATGATAAAAAGACTATAATATTGATAAAACCACTTCGAATAATCTTTCATTGACTTCAGATATAATTTCATACAGTAAAAATATTATAAAAACAAATTATAAAATACATAAATGTAAACACAAGCTACAGCGGTAACAGCGCGTACCTACATTTCAGGGGAATTAAACTAATTACTGACAATAAATTAATCTGTTATTAGGAGTACCTATAATCCATAAAATATAAAATTAGTATTAGCGATAATAATGAAAAGGAAATAAACAAATTTAGTGTATGAATACTATATACTATTATTCAAATTTAACAAGCTGATATTATGAGTTAATATTATTTTTCATTTTGGGGTATTTATGGGGGAATATAGCTGCAAAAATGAGTTTTTCCGAGAATTGACAATGTATAAGGATATTAAATTTGGTTAGGTATACTATGGAAATATAACTGCAAAAGCAAATTAGTCGAATAATTATAACTGATTAACAATCATCAAGTTAATGCACGAAAAACTAGTCCCAAGGCAACGAGTAAAGTAAAATGCGCAATGCGACTGAATTCACTCAGACGACGTTCTACATTCGCCTTTTCTAATCCTTATCGATCAAACATCCTTTCTACTCACAAACTGGAATGCATCGTAGGAAAACTGAATATTTCACTAGAAAATAACAGAACACACCAACTAGTTAATAATATAGATCCACCTTTAACGGAGTTATTCAAATGTTTCGTTCAACGCCGGCTACAGCAGCGGCGCATGCGGTTTTTGTTTTTACAGTCAAGGCTCGCTAGGACGGAAGTGCCGGTCATGCAACACTGCTGTTTTGCTTCCCCAACCATGCCAATACTTTTTTATCTGGCATTGTTAACTTATTATAAGTATTTCACGTTACAGTTACTGAAATACGAAACCCCGTTCTTCGGAAATTGAACTATGATGAGCCGGAGAAAAAGAAAAAGAATTAGTAACTATCTAAGTAGGTTGAAATATATTCGTTAGATATACATAATGAACACATACAGCATCAATAATGTAGAAGTCAGGAAAACAAGTCTTATAATGAATAAATATATTTTTTCAGTGTTGATTTCATTGATACGTTAAAACAATCTAGTGTGTTCTAGGAATTATTCGGTCAAATTACAATATTGAATAGGAAATGCTGGGGTCAATGTCATTTTAATCGAAATTAGAATTAGCATTTTATATTATATCTAACACACATATAGGACATTTATGCGGAAAAAATATACTCCACCGCTCGGAAAATTTCCAGACTGAAACTCATTTATCCAAAGTGACTGGATATTTGGGCTATATTGGACCTGCTCTTGTAAAAATGGAGAAGATTTTACTCCAACTAGAGCACTTCGATCATATTTTATTTATTATGACCATCAATATGCTATTCCAGATGAAATCATGTAAAATATACAAGTTGACCATCGTCAATTTAATTCATTACAGAAAGTGATCAAGGAAAATTCTTCAATAATTATAAAATATATAAATTATGAAGTAACTTTCCAAGGGATGGTTGAATGTACCTTCTCCGCGACGAAAATTCTACATTCACAATAGAACGGTGAATATTATAAGAATATAAGACATCAAGCCACCCTGAATCAGAATCTGCATAAGCTGTTTCGATCTTATTAGATCTCATCAGTTGAGCTTATTTGACTCCGAGTGAATTAACAAATTTTTAATTGTTCCCCAATACATATCGCTATCTACTATCGGACTACTATCTGGATAAAAACAAAAAGATCTTGAAAACCAACAATTCACCACTTAGATCGAAAATGCTGAAAACATAAAACCAGGTGCCTTGGAAAGCTGTTTGATAATTTTTTTCAATTAAAGAGGAATTTTCTTTGTTCAATTTATGTAATATATTAAATTGACCATGAAGAACTTGTATATTTATCATGATTTGATTTTGAATATTACGAAAATCGCAACAAGTATTTACAGAGCGCACTCTGGTGCGACTGTCCAATGTTTTTAAAAACTTTATGTTACCTTGCTTCGGTATCACATACGCCACAGTTGCAGATTAGACATTTCATGTCATGAAGTGTGTATTCTCGCGACGGGATACACATAATATAATGAAGTAAATTATTTTTATCATTGCCATAGAATTAATTCTGTCTGGATTAACAAATTGAAATCAGCATTTACATGTTTTTTGAAAGTCGAAAATCGATGAAAACTATTATCTAAAAGTAATATTATTTTCTACTGCAAATATTTTCATAATGCTACAAATTGTTACAAAACTTCATCCCATTATTAACACAATAATTATTTTTCTCCATGAAATGCGCTAAAAAACAAAGAAAGATTTATATACATGAATATATATATATATATATATATATATATATATATATATATATATATATATATATATATATATATATATATATATATATATAAATATATTTATTGGATTTCGATATTTTCCGCCAGTAGGCTATTCAAATTTTGCGCCCTTACCGACCTCTACAGTTCGATACCCTAGTTCACAATCATATTATTAATTACAATTTGTGTCAATGAGATTATAACCTTATGATTTGTGCACTATCGTCCTAATTACACTACCTGTTTCCTGTAAAAATTAGTATGATTGTGAACTATGTTGTGTCAGTACCTAGATTATTTTGCAACCCAACGATTTAGGTAAGATTGTACAAGAAATATTTTTTGGGCATATTTCTGGGATAATAAAAGCTCAATTATGTACTAGTACTACTAATAAGGCGGGGTGAGGTGTACGTTGATACTACTTACACAATAATATACATTCAATAAACATAATTAAATAATTTTTATTGCGTTTTCTTACAGTTAAAAAACAATATATTCAATTATCTGGTGACAATCCGGTTGAAGATGACGATGAAATTCAATTAATTAAGTTATGAAAGTTTTACAATACCTTTTTGCGCGATTTTTTATTCGCAAAATCAGCAATTAAATCGTCGTATGAAATCTTGTTCATTAGTTCTGACTATGCACGAAAGGGCTAAAGCGTTAAGCTTTCTTGGCTTAAGGTAAATCTTAGATAATTTTTCACCCGTTTGAAGCAAGGAAAGCTTCTCTCGCCCGAACAGAGCTCAAAAAATGTATTATTAATTCACATTTTTTAACTCAAAATTTAACTACCGGGTAGATTTGCAAGCGCTTCTAGCTCAAAAAATAGCAAGAAGCTACAGGGACGGCCTGCAAGGTCGACCGTTTTTCAGAATTTCAGAAAAATTTTTCGACGACGATATCTCCCGAATAGAACAAATGATTTGTATGTTCTTTGGGCCAATCGACACAGTTCGATAAGGAAGAAACTGAGTAGATTTTGAAATTGATCGGTTTGATAGTGTAAGAGGTATTCCAAAAGAACATTTTCTTGAAAACTTTAATTTTGCATTTTCTCAAAATCGACTGGGCCAAATCGGTTGCAATTCTCAGGAAATCTTAACTATTTCATATTGCACTGCATTACAATCGGTTGACCTGTTCAAAAGTTATAAGAGGTTCACATATACATATATATATATATATATATATATATATATATATATATATATATATATATATATATATATATATATATATATATTATATATATATATTATATATATATATATATATATATATATATATATATATATATATATATATATATATATATATATATATATATATATATATATATATATATTTATTAATATATATATATATATATATATATATATATATATATATATATATTTATATATATATATATATATATATATATATATATATATATAAATAGGTTTCAATTTCTAAGGGAATCGGCCTAGTTTACACCAATCATACTCTGTTTATCTTTGCCAAGCTTTCGGATTTATTTTAATCCTTCTTCAGGGCGTCTACAAAATATACAAAGAACATTTTCACAAATAATGAACCAACAATATTATATTAATTTTACAACTTAAGGAACACAACTTACTGAAATATTGAGACTTTGAAACTTCCAAGCAAACGCTGCATGTCATGTAAACAAATTCACTTAACCATCAAAACTTGAACAATTAAAACTTCGCATCAACACAACAACTATCAAAACGGGGGTTTTTACCTGAATTAAAATTTTCTAAAACAAAATGGAATCTGATAAAATGAGTCATGTATTATAATACATTCAAAATAAATCCGAAAGCTTGGCAAAGATAAACAGAGTATTATTGGTGTAAACTAGGCCGATTCCCTTAGAAATTGAAACCTTTTAATTGGCGACCATTACAGATATTAATCATTATATATATATATATATATATATATATATATATATATATATATATATATATATATATATATATATATATATATATATATTATATATATATATATATATATATATATATATATATATATATATATAATATATATATATATATATATATATATACATATATATATATATATATATATATATATATATATATATATATATTATATATATATATATATATATATATATATATATATATATATATATATATATATATATATATATATATATATATATATATATATATATATATATATATATAAGTAAGAATTATTCGTGTTAAACGGAAAACACGCCCGTGGTTATAAAATTAAGTGAACTAGGACATTTATTTGAAACTAATCAAACAAACCTTCTAGCGGAGCTGGTTATAATAGTTCACGAAGCATCGAAATATCAACATCTACCCTAGACGGTAATAAATTGTTGGAAATGTTAATTTGTTTATCACAATCGATGGAAATTGATAGACAGACTGTTTCGCCCTTATCGGTGCTCATCAGTATCATCCATCCACCGAGGGTGATAACCAAACTAACATTTCAAACGGTCATACATATTTCTTCTAGTAACTCCATGACATAAATATGACACAGCGCCACCAGTCGGAAACAATTGAACCACATCTTTAAGACAGACGAAAATATTTCGGCAACGAGAACTAGTACGTCCGGAACACCCGAAGGTGCCTACCATATTCGCTAAGCAAGAGTAAAGCTGACACATCAATTCGATGTGATTCAACATTACACACCGCAAGCAAGCTTCGCTAGGAGGTTTGTTTGATTAGTTTCAAATAAATGTCCTAAAATAATTTTCCGTTTAACACGAATAATTCCTACTTATATTCATTTGCCATTGCGATAAAATTCGGAGCGATTGCTGCTTGCGGTGTGTAATGTTGAATCACATCGAATTGATGTGTCAGCTTTACTCTTGCTTAGCGAATATGGTAGCCACCTTCGGGTGTTCCGGACGTACTAGTTCTCGTTGCCGAAATATTTTCGTCTGTCTGAAAGATGTGGTTCAATTGTTTCCGACTGGTGGCGCTGTGTCATATTTATATGTCATGGAGTTACTAGAAGAAATATGTATGACCGTTTGAAATGTTAGTTTGGTTATCACTCTCGGTGGATGGACGATACTGATGAGCCCCGATAAGGGCGAAACAGTTTGTCTATCAATTTCCATCGATTGTGATAACCAAATTAACATTTCGAACAATTTATTACCGTCTAGGGTAGATGTTGCTATTTCGATGCTTCGTGAACTCTTATAACCAGCTCCGCTAGGAGGTTTGTTTGATTAGTTTCAAATAAATGTCCTAGTTCACTTAATTTTATATATATATATATATATATATATATATATATATATATATATATATATATATATATATATATATATTTATTCGGCGTCATTATGTCAAAGTGCAACAGAAATCATTGTGATAGGTACTACTCTGAGTAACAATACATTACGTTGTCAAGGAAATCAGTTACACAAACTAAGTGCTTGCAAGATTTTATGAGGGATATAGTCAATTAGCCATCCACAACTTTAATTACTGTTTACAAATTGACAGTTACGCCATTGAACAATTATGAGATAAAGAAGATAATGATGCAAATGAATTGATGTTTAATATGCTCCTATTTTTTTCCTGATAACTGACATGTTCATGAAAGGCTAATCATGATTCATTGTTCGTTGAACATGAAACAAGGTGATTATTGTACGTACGAATATTATAATCCGAATGCAAGCACATTAGCGGTAACAAGTTCAAAGGGTACAAACGAATAAAATGAATTTTGATGCGATTTGTATATGTGCAGACGATACAATGCAACATCATTTTCTATTCAAATACGAATAATATATAAGTATATATATATATATCTATAAATATGTACATATATATATATATATATATATATATATATATATATATATATATATATATATATATATATATATATATATATATATATATATATATATATATATATATATATATATATATTTATATATATATATATATATATATATATATATAAATATATATATATATATATATATATATATATATATATATATATATAGATAAAGCCTCCTTAAAGACGCCACTGGAAATCCCTTTTTCTTGAATAACTTGTGAACTACTTGATATAATTAAATGAAAATTTAATATGAATAACAGTAGCATGGACCTCTTACAATACGACTCTTAAAACATAATTAGTTTGTTCAGTTTACCAGGGGTGGACTAGGTTGTATATTTTAATGCTTACATTTTTGGCAGTATGACAAGGAGCTAAAAAAAAATAAACTTGGATACCTTGAACATTAAACTAAAGAAAAGCTATTCTTGTTCATTGTCGATAAAATGAACCGTGATCGAGATAAAAAATAATAAAGGAATTAATGTTTTATTTTTGTTAAAAAGAACCATGACATCTAATTTTTTTTTGTCTGCAACAAAGTGTGATACGAAAGTCATTCAAGGAAAAAAAAAGTTTCCGTTTAGGTTATTTAATCCGACAAAATTACAAAGATTCTCAAAAATGCAATTTTGTCCCAGAAAGCCACCTTGACAAAAATTATTTTCAGAAATGTAAGTCATGTTCTTGAAATTATTAAAAAAACAACCTAAAAAATAATGTACCGGGTGTCTGATTAAAAGAGGTAGCCCGCTGTTACTCAGAAACTATTCGTCGTAGTGAATTGTGGTAAAAAATGTTATGACTAAAATGGACAACTGAATATTCTGGAAATTATTTTCAGGTTTCCAAGGTGGCCGCCAGGGGGCGTAACTGCCATCTTGAACTACTGTGTTTTTTTTTTATTTCAATCGGAAATACATCTTGTAAATATACCAAAAAAATATTTTCTATTACAAGCTAAGCTTTATTCGAGTGATTTTTATTTAACACTTTAACGTATCTATTGAAATAAAGTGGTGACTCAATGTTTTTTGAATAAGCAGCTGTAACTCTGGAACAACTGAAAGGATTTTAAAAAAATGATTTCGTTGGAAAAAACATTATCTCCCCATCGAAACCAGCTTATCCGTGATCTGTCGAATTTTTAGTGATGTCGGTAGAGCGCGTTTTTTGATATAACAGAAAAATGCTAATTTCTCCAAAATAATCAAACGCAATAATACAATTTTTTTTTTCATAGAAAAGTAGTGTGATGATGATAAAATAGGCTAGCGAATACCGTATTTTGATATCTTATTATTAGCCTAAAATATCGAAGGAAATTTTTTGTTATCACATGAATCTAAAAAGACGCCACTACACCTGTAGATATTTATTTTTATGCATTTGCCTTTTTCCAAGCATCAATGATAAAATTTCATAATTTAATGATTTTCAAATAGTTTATTTATTTATTTAATCGTTTGCCTTTCTACCGTAGGTATTCTTAGTTCAAAAAATTTTGAAAAAATTCTGTAGGGGCATAATAATTATATATATATATATATATATATATATATATATATATATATATATATGTTGATTTTCAGGTTCTCGCGGAGATAATTTGGTTGTCTGGTTTCCCGAGTTTGTATCCGCGTATGTGCTTCGTCTTCGTTAAAGTCTGCTCGACGTTTCGGCAAAATCACATTTGCCATCTTCAGGTAGCTCTTCTTGGTCAGAATGACTTCAACGAAGACGAAGTCCATACGCGGCTACAAACCCGGGAAACCAGACAACCATATATATATATATATATATATATATATATATATATATAATATATATATATATATATATATATATATATATATATATATATATATATATATATATATATATATATATATATATATATATATATTCCCATTCTGTCTACTTTCTTGCATTTGCATATTATATTTTTTATATATATATATATATATATATATATATATATATATATATATATATAATGGATATAATATGCAAATGCAAGAAAGTAGACAGAATAGGAAGGACATTATATAACATTTTTTACCGCAAGTCTCTACGACTCATGAGATACAGCGGGTTACCTCTCTTAATTAGACACCCGGTATACGACAATTAAACACTAAATTATTTTTAATCCTGAACTCACTGAAGCTAATTACGCTAATTAGAAATAATCGATCAAAAACTTCATAAAAGGATTCAGCATGGGCTCCGTGAACTTTGATACATTCGCGGGCACGACGAAGAGAGGACTGCTGTACTCGCCACAACAACCCAGCATTGTTCCTTATCACATCACCATTCAATCGTGGCGTCAATACGCAATGTCCAATCAAAAAATTCTCAAATATTCCTGCCCAAACATTAATTGATTGGAACTGATGTTGAAAATGATGAACAACAGTGGCATGAGGGTTTTCATCAGCCCATACATGCGAGTTATGTAAATTTACAAAACCATTATTGGTGAACCCTGCTTCATCGGTAAAAAGAATAGTGTTGATGAAGTTTCGGTTTGTTCGTTGCTGATCTAACGGCCAGTTTGCGAATTGTATTCTACGCGGAAAATCTTCAGGAAGTAGCTGATGTACATTTTGCAGATGATAAGGGCGTAACAACTGTTCTTTAAGTATTTCATGAATTATCGTTTATGTCGTATGAAGCTGCGCGGCTAATCTTCGAATACTTATTGAAGGAATATCAGCTACAGCATCCAAAATATTTTTCTCTAATTGCACCGTACGTACTGATCTTCTCACGCAAGTCAATAATGTTACCTTAATAACTGGGAAGTGCTCACCAGTCTCTTAGACGTTGGTCAAATCGCTGAAATGTTTTTTGATTTGGAATACTGCGATTAAGATATCTTTCTACCTACAACCTTCTTGCTTCTAAAGCATTGCAAGATGCAAGAACGTACATAAAATGCATATCTGCATACTCACTACATGTGTATCCCATTATTGAATTAAATTTACCAAGATATGAAAAATTCAATGAATTAATACCGAAGTAAATGGCCAACGTGTTAACAATATGAAAGATGACAAGATTTGAAATGCACACGTCAATGCAAGATATTTATTAATATTTCGTAGGTACCATAGTATATTTATATGTATATGTACCTATATGTATATGTATATGTGTATGCGTAAGCGTATATATATGTATATGTATATGTATATGTACAACAAGGTAAAATAGATCATAGCATATAGCAATTAAGTGTGGATAAAATAATATATTTGAACTGTCAAGGATTAACTAACAATATAGATCTCTTAAGAATATACATAAATGAATGTAAACCTATGGTTGTCTGTGTGTCTGAAACTCATCTTACAGATGATATTTTTGAAAATGAGATAGATATTGAAGGTTATACTATGGTTAACTGCCTTAGCAATAACAGTCGAACAGGTGGGGTTACCTTTTATGTTATGAAAGGATTGCATTTTAAGATAATAACAAGTAGAGCAATTGATAAGACAGCATGGTTCTTGACAATTTCCATCAAACTAGACAAAGGTGATTTCATGCTGACCGGAATTTACCGTTCACCATCGGCACAACATAATATTTTCTTCGATGATTTTGAATGTTTGATTGAAGATCTGCTTGATTTGAGTGGGACACAGATAATCATGGGTGATTTTAATTATGACTTCAATGCTCAAAGTTTTTATATAAATAAGTGTAAAAAATTAATATCGAATAGTGGCCTATATCAGATTGTTAGTGATTTCACGCGGATAACGAATAACAGTAAAACGCTTATTGATTATGTAATAACAAATGATAAATCAATCAATTGTCAGGTACTTCTTGCTCCAAAAATAGGTGATCATAATATTATTTCTTTAAAATTGAAAAACAAATCAACAATAAACAAAAACATTTTATTAAAAACTCTTGACTATGATAAAGAGAAAATGATAAACTCTTTACTGAAAACAAATTGGGACAATTCTGTAGTTGATGTAGATTTTTTAGCGGGCAATTTGATAAATCCAATGAATAAAGTTTTTGAGGGAAATGACGAAAGTTAAAAAAGTTAAATATTTTCCCAACTACCAAAACAATAGGTGGATCTCAAATAGTATTATATCGAAAATGAAAGAAAGAGATCAAAAATATAGAAGCCTAGTTCTAGATTATTCGCTCGAATCGTGGCAAGACTATAAAACCTTGAGAAATGAAGTAGTGCGAATGATTGTAGATTCAAAAAAAAATATTTTCTTGACGTTTTGGACAATAATAGAAGAAATTCTCATCAACTGTGGAAAAATCTTAAACAATTATTACCAAATAAAATTGAAAATATACCACATATAGTCATTAATAATGAAATAGTTAGAGATAACTATCATATTTCTCAGAGATTCAATGCATATTTTGTAGATAGTGTAAAACAAATTGTGGACACAATTGTTCCGATTCACGACCATGATTATGTAATTAAATTTATTC
>JARQZK010000932.1:0-5000 GCA_030704885.1 Cynegetis impunctata | reverse complement strand
TCCGGTCAACGACAATGCTCTGACAACTTGTCGAAGACTCACCTTTGACAACCTCTTTTATCTTTATTAAGTCTTCAGAACATGAGGTTAACTGATTCTGTGTATAAAGCTGCTTTGATATTCCAATTTCGGTACCCAGTTGGTGAAACTTGTCACTTATATCGACTACAACACTGCAATAACATTTCCGGTCAGTTTAAGCTCTGTCAATGTCAGGTACTTTCAGTCAATACGTTTTGGCCAATTTTCACATTTGGATATTTATCAGCCGGAGGGGCTTTCATTTTTTCAGCTTGTTTTTCCAATTTCAACTTTGCTTATATATATATATATATATATATATATATATATATATATATATATATATATATATATATATATATATATATATATTATATTGATGGAAATTTTGACGAGGTTTATTTTCCAGAATGAAGTATAGTCACCTCAGAATCATGAATTTTTGAAATGCTGATGGCACATTGTCAAAAATAAAATAGTTCAAAGTAGGATCCTTAGAAGGAATCAGTGTGTCCATCATAGTTTCACATGCATCACTAATAAAAGAGGGCGGTGAAACTCTTAAAAATCCTTAACTGTGCAATAATAATTATTGGTTTAGCTCTTTTGTTTTGAGGAAATTATTGATACAGAGACTGCTTTAGTAGTAATGCATTTATAAAAGTAAAGGTACTGCAGTGTGGTTCAGTATTTCACTCTATCAAATGTAGATTCGGCACTATCACCTCTAAGCACCTTCGGGTGCTCATCAGAGACGTGGATAATAAAATTGAAAAGATTAAATAAAATCTTTTGCCTTGTAAATGAGCATGTGAAATTAGGTTTGAGCTGAAATCAACAAATTTTCACAGTAGGTGCGAACGCCGTTATTCAATAATTATTAGGAACTCATCATTAAGTAAAATTTTGAAAAACAATTTTCCATTGAAATTTGATAATTACTTTTTCTATTCAACTTTATTGTTGCATTTTGTATCGAATATCTTAAAATCATTCGACTTGAAAACTGTACGAAAAAAAATTACAGTTTTCGTTTTCTGAAAACGATAAGTTACTCCTCTTCCACGTCAGAAGTTAACTTGATCATCATACGTTGAAAGGCTAACTATAGATGTACAGAATAAGCATGGATACAGTATGGTGCGAGAGTAAATTGGAGCGTATCATCGTATGAAAAGTCCATGCTATTATAAAATTGCTTGATAAGTTAATAATGAAAAGTGGGTCATAATCGTAGTACATTATGATCTATTACTTTCTTATCTTGATTACGTTCGGCAAGTAATTCAAATCTAATGAAAAATCTCATTCAAGCGTCTCGCTTAACTGTTACCTCACTATTTTGTTCGGAAGCGAATTCAATGAGAAAAATAGTCACCAGAAAACCCTTATCACACATTTATTATAGAAAATGTCTACCATAACTCTCAACTGGTTCTTAATTCCTACTGCTTTGTAAATTTTATATTTCGCACGATTAAGAGTTACTATTATTTATTTCAGTTATTTTCTCTTTGATATGTTATAACCTTCAAATATCAATGCTAAGAACGGTCTTTTGACATAAAGTTCAGGTGTATAAAAAACTATTAATTATGATACATTATTTTTCCATTCTTTCATACTTGAATGAAAATATTTCATGAAAATATTCGAGTAGAGAAAGCGAACAAATATCAGATGAGAACTGAACCATCAAATAAGATCGATTCCTCATTTTAAACAATACTTGTCTCACCTCAGACCATAGCCAAAGTATAGAAATTTTGAACGAAATCAAGGTACTTAGTACTTGCAACCCTTTCACTTTATCTTATTACTTTCACAATATTATACCAAGCTACATATTGTGCACATAATGCAAATACCAAATGCGTGAGTTGAAAAAAGTTGTTTTTAGCAAATTAAGTTTGTAGGAAAAAGTGGATTCAAAAGATAATGGTCGTCCTATGCCAGTTTTGAATATAATTCAGGAACAGAAAGGGTATAAAAATCGGCCGGATAATAGGCGAAAATTTGATGAAAACTTTTACAAGAACATTATTGAGTTCCAGTTTCACACTAAATAGTTACTATTGAACAGTATTATAGTTCTAGTGCAAACAACGCATAATGAATAATATTGGATGTCCCCTATATAATTCCATAGATAAATGTTCCTTCATCAATTGAGAAAAATAACACATACTTTCATCATTTTATTATAAAAAATATTATATAAATTTAATATATTTGGAAGTAAAAAAACTCAAACATAAAATTTAAATGAAATACTACTATTATATTCGGAACGAGCAAAATATGCAAATTTTTGTATTAGGCGACATATTCAAGGATAATATATAAAAAATTCTTCACACTTATTCTTGAATTAAAACAACCACTTATTGGTATAGGTTCGTAAAAGATGTGTTGTCTCATTTCTCATTGTTGAGTACCGTTTTTCTTAATAAGCATATAAACTATGATACCAAGATTTTTGTATTCAGTTCAATCTGAAAAAAAACATCGGGTGCTGAAATGATGCGCCAAAAATTCATTTATAATACAAAGTATAGATGAAATGAAACATAATTTTTTAAAATAATACGGTTATGCATTTTAATCAAGTAATGGCCTCATCAATTCAGAATCTTTAATTGTCGTTTAATTTGGATATCGGGTTCTCAATTTGCAAAAGGCCTAATTTTTTCGGAGCACTTTCTGAAGAAATTTAAAAAACGCATCTTTTGTAATAAACTGATTGGCTTTCTGAAATTATTAGTTTTGTGGATATTAATGATTGTGCTAGAAACCCTGCAAATAACTGGATTCGATTATATTTGTTGATTAATACCACTCAGATGTTTAAAAATTATATCGATATTCTTCTTCTCCTGGGCTGAGTTATTTTGGTATATGTGATTATAAACGATTATAATTCTAGTCTAATTTCCCAAATTTCTATAGCTATATTGAATATTGTCATGTCAGTATTCCACACTCAATATTTTATGTTTTTCGAGATAAATACCATGTATTATAAATTTCTGAAAGTTATTGTCAAATATCTAAAACTGTTGAATGAAACTTTTTGAATTGATAAGGCCGATAATGTAAATAAATTAATAAACATATCAAAAAAATGGTCAATAACAACATTTTACACTTTTATTAGACAAAATCGCATGATGATTACATTTCACGAACATATACAATGCAAGAAATAAATGAATAACAAATGGGGTAAAAAGGCTAAAAACAAAGAAATTTTCACATAATAAGTAAAAGAGGGAATTCCATTCTAAACTGTCTAGGTACTTCCGTAATTTTTAAACTATTAAGAAGGGGGCTTATGGTATGACTAATTTGGATATTCAATAGTATACCTGAATGTTTGCATTTATTAATCCGTAATGATTCTAGGAAATTTAGTTTAATTTCGTCACTTTCAGCATTCAGTATTTTAAATTCAAAATTGAATGTATGATTCTCTTGGATTAAAATTTTTGCAAAATATGAATCCCATTTTTGATTAACAAAGATGAGTTTGTGTTCTGATATTCTGGTCTGAAAGCTTCTGAAAGTTCTACTAATGTAAAACTTATCACAATCACCACCAATAATTTTCTACAATCCTGATTCATTGTTTTTGTGAACTTTTGATTTATTATTTTTTATATTCGTTCCTAAGTTATTTTCAGTACGGTAAGCACTATTGATGTGCTTGGATAAAAGTGATTTTAGTTTTTTACTTGAATTTCCGATGTAAGTTAGGCTATTATATTTGATATGATCTCTGACAAGAGGGGTACACCTGGCTAATCGCATATTTGAAATATTAAAAAGCTGGAAGTGAGGGAATTAAACTAAATTTCCTAGAATAATTACAGATTCATAAATAGAAACTCAGGACTACTATTGAATAGCCAAATTGATCATACTACAAACACCTTTCTTAATCTTCTCAAAATTACGGAACTACCGGACTAGCACTTTTGAATGGAATTCCCTCTCCTACTAATCATTTCAAACAATCTTTGTTATTGCCCTTTCTTTCCAATTTATTTTTCTTTTATTTCTTGTATTGTAATATCCGAAAAATGTAATCATTTTGCACTCAGCATTTGAAGAAGGTGAAGTTTCAGCGAAACATGCGTCATGCGTATTTTGTCTTATGAATATGTAAATTGTTGTTATTAACCATTATGTTAACATTAATGAATATTCAGGATATTTCCAAGAGTGTTATACAAGTGTGGATGATTATACATACTAAGTACTATTTCATTAAAATAACTAAATATATTTAGTTTAGCTATACTATCAAGCATGAGTATTTTCTCACAAATTTCATAAAGTAATAAGAAAGTGAGAACAGAAAAAATAAATCATGATAATAAAATATCATATTTTCAGTTAGTTCTTCTGTTTCTTAAAAGTTCATTTAGTTCATCACTAAACTACATTTAAACCTTTTGAAACTTCAGATATTCCTGCCTAGGAATCAAGGCAGGCTGTTTTTTGTATTATTTTATTCATTTGACTTTGCAAAAGTGATCACCAGCATTGAATAGACAAGAGTATATAACCGGTTCTCCTTTTAATCGTTATATTAACATACATAATTTTTCAAATAAATTCTTGATCTATTCAAGACAATAAACTCCAATTCAGTGGAAATAATAACTGATTATTATACTTCTAGGCTATTTGTATTCTTTATCACTTAAGGTTTAAAAACTGCCATTCAGTGGAATTAATAACCAATTATTCTACTTTTGGGCTATTTGTTTCTTTATCACTTAATGTTTAAAAACCTTCCACAAAAGATAAATAATATTTAAGATTTTTTCGAATGAAAATTTTATATGTCAAGAAGAAGGAATGTAATTAGTTGAACGTTTCATGATGATATTCCTAAGTCTAAGTCATCTTAGGCGTAACGAATGTACAACATTATACTCATCTTCAAGAATCGATAGATAATAATATTGAAA
>JARQZK010000931.1:65000-82165 GCA_030704885.1 Cynegetis impunctata | reverse complement strand
AGATAGTAGATCAACATGCTCTCATATTGGAAACTTAGGTAGCCAAAATTACTTCCTTGATCTAAGTTTTTAAGGAAAACAAAATATACATCAGTTTCATAGAAGCATAACTTAGGTAGGTATCTTATACTGAATTTATCTTAAATATATACTTCACAGATTGAATTGAATTCAAAATAGTTCACTAAAAACAATTTTTTTATTGGATAATTTCACTCCAAGTTCTGAATAGTATAAATACATTATTGATACTGAAAATGTAGAAAACTTGAACACGTTGAAGTGATAGTCTATGTGAGAAAAAAATCTTAAGATATAATCATCATATTTAAAAACCAGATGGTTTGAACCAATAAGAAAAACTTTCTAAAACAAAATTAGAATATTCTTTGTATTTAATTTTTTCTTTTTAAAAATTATAATTTTGAATACTCAGAACCATATAATCTAATATATGATGTAAGAAGTAGAAAAGAATAGAATATACTGTACACTCCTACTACCATCGACATAAACAAAAATGAAAAAAAATGATGAACACTTCATAATTGAAACAAAGATATTAATTTGAAATTTGTGTATGATCATAATTTCTCAACTTACCACAATCTTTTCAAGTTCTTCTAATAGTAACTGATTATTTTTATTTGCTATAGAAATCATAGAATTTTTCTTTTCCATTTTTTCCATAGTTTCCTTGACATGACAAAGAATTTCATCATATGAATCTAAGAGCATTTCCAATCGCTCGGTCTCTTCTAATGCTTCATTTAAATTTGTCATCAGATTTTCTACCTGTTTCTCAGATGCTAGAACACACTGCACATTTTTTTCATCTAACATTGATAATTCTTCCACAAGAGCTTCCATGAATGCTTCTGCATTACCTATGCTGAATTTGCATTCCTGCATCAGACTAAAACAAGTAAGATATGAAAATTTTGGAACAAACAATTTTTCTAATGAATGTTTTTTTGTCAATTGACTTTCTAAGTCTACATCAAGGCAAATAACTTACTTCATCAAATCTTCTTGTTCCTTTTCAGTTATAGCCTGAAAATCTTCATCATTCTCATTATCCATTTCCATCAAATCAGCATTTTCAAACTTATTTTCAGGAGTCATGGCATATTCTGTAATCCAAGTAATTGGTACATTCTTAAATGTAGGCATTTCCTTCAAAATATGCTTCTTTGCTTGCCTCCACAGATTATGTATGAATGACTGTCTCTCTTTAACATTTGATGCAGTCCATCTATATACTTTATCAAAAAGCATATCAAATTCTTGAGTTTCAGTTGAATCATTGTGACCATCAAGGGATTTAAGTTCAGCCAAGGCCCATGTCCTCTTTCTTTTAAAACTCTGTTTATCAGACTGCTTTATTTGAACAATTGATATATTTATAGGAGCACTGGTACTGCTCACGATACATAAAAAGGAGGATTTTTTTTTCTTCAGGTATTTTCCTACAAGGCAGCAAGTGATCAATCTTTCTTCGTTTGGTTGAAAAACTTCTTTCTGTAATATTCTGCCGATTGACGTCATATCAATATATCATGTGTAACACAATATACTTTCAATAACATTAGAATATCTCGAAATTAAGGAAATAAAACACCCCTCAAACGATGATCTACTTTTATATTTGACGTTTTTAAAAGTTAGGTTAATCTAAGCTTTAATCAGAGAACATTATAAAACACAGATGAAGGTTAATTAGTATTATTTTATCTATGACTATTTACCCAACGAATTTTTACTGGAGATGAATTCAGAGACTAAAAGAACTTAAAAACGTTTTATTTTAACAAAAAACTTATAAAAAGAATAAAAAACATTTGAAACAGCGAATTTGACATGTTTATTCCCGAAGAAGCTATTCTATGGTACTTTTAAAGAATGATTATTACAAATAAACGGCAAGATGTAAGGTTGTCTAAATTTATTGTCGTTTTTATTTATCGTATGGCGATCTACAAATTCTCTCTTAAATACAGGTAAAGTATGCACGTATATATGTATAAAACTAACATTTCTACAAATTGACTAGCAATTAAAATAAACAAACAAACAAATATAAATATAAATAAATATGTCATACGAATGCATTTGAAATATAGACTATGGGTTATAAATCGATATCCAAGGAGGTCAGCCAATTCACGACAGCAGGAGTATTCAGAATCTCGTTCCATTCTCCTTCAAATCTTCTTATTGGGCTCTCGTGGGCTATGTGAGCTACTGTTTGATCTGGCGCTCCACAGTCGCATTTCTGGGCGTCCAATAGTCCTCACTTGTACAACATGGACTTGCATCTAGCGTGGCCAGTTCTGATGCGGTTTAGGCTACACCATGCTTTCCTAGGCATTTGCATTCCTGGGAGAGGAACGGTAGGATCCTCATGGTCATTATGGCTAAAATCGTGATTGGATGCCCATCTGGTTTTCCAAGCTTCTGAGATATTATATGGTTCATTATGGGTTAGTACCTTATCTTGCCAAATTGGTTTTCGGGATTTAAGACGGCGGCCCGGAGCATTATCCAAAACCATGTGGATTGGCAGAGTTCTCCCCAAGTAGTCTCAGCCGGTTTTCTGATTATGTTGTTCCTTGTTTTTAGTTTTTGTCCAGTTATCTCCAAATGTCTTTTATATGTTGGGGACCATTCTAGTGTAACACCAAGGTATTTGGGATTGACTGTTGTGTTTTACTCTTTTACCACAGAATGTGAAATTTAGGTCTTTATTTGCAAGGCGGTTATTAAGATGGAATGCACATTCCTAGGTTTTGCTTGGATTTGGGCATAGTCGCCACAGTATCTCCCGAGGTTTTCTAAGTCCGTTAGAGTTTCCTCGTCATCCTCAAGGAGCTTGCTTTGAGTAGCTATAGCGGTGTCATCATCATAGCAGAACTTCCGGAAGTTGGTTGCCGGCATGTCACTGGTGTAAAGATTAAAGAGTATAGGGGCTAGCACCGATCTCTGAGGCAGTCCATTTCTGATGGTATATGACTTGCTAGTTGATTGTCCAAGAGTGACTTTGAATTATCTGTTTCTCAACATGTTTCCCATAAGTTTAGTTAACTTGGAGCGGGGTATTGTTTTCTTTAGTTTTAGTATTAGACCATCCAGCCATACGGCGTCGTATGCAGCTGTCAGATCAACAAATGCTACTGACGTTTTTAGTCCCTTTTGAAATCCTGATTCGATGTATGACGTTAGGGCTAGCACTGCTCACAGCAACTTCGGTTGGATCTGAAACCAGCCTGGTCTGGGGAAATAATAATCTATACTATGATATATTCTATTGTATATTAACCTCTCCAGTAATTTATAACAAATACTGAGCAATGCGATTGGGCGATAACTAGCTGAGTTGTCGCTTGATGGTTTCCCTGGTTTCAGAATAGTAAGGGTCTAGACTATTTTAAACTGTTCTGGGATATGTGCTGTATTAAGTATATCTGTGAGGAAATTTCGAAGCCATTCTCTCGCAAATTGTCCTAGTTGCTTCATAAACTCTGGGAATATACCATCCAGGCCAGCTGCCTTTCGTAGTTTGAGTGTTCTTAAGAATTTTTTCAGTTCAGCGTCAGTGAAAGAGCAAGAGAAAATAGGGTTTTCTTCAAGGCGACTCTCAGTTATTTTAAGATCTTCCTTTACCGCTTCTTCGAACTCTTTAGTGGTTTTTTTTGTTTATGATCGTTGTTTAATATGTAACGCTACTTGGGAGGGGGTCACTTTAGGTTATATGGTGACTAAATGCGTGGCAGCTGCTAGTCGGCGCAGAAGGGACCATCCCCTTCGGCTGGAGGCTGTAAAATCCATATTTTCTGTCGTAATTTCCCATCGCTCCCTTGTTTCATCGTTAAGCGAATGCAGTATCTGGCTTCCCAGGTCCGGATTCCCGGTTTTCTCATACTCTTTTTATGAAGTTTCCGTGTTCTTATTCCAACAGGGTATGTATTCTTTTCTATATCCACGGGGTATTGATAATAACTGGCCGGTGTTGTCTGCGTGGAAAGCTTCGCAAGACCTTCCTCGTATGAGGTAGGGGGACTTGTGGAGAGCCAGTTGTAACAAAGCACAGATCATCCAATTTGATAGTCTCTCTCCGTTCTCGTCATTTGCTGACTATTCCCAGCTGACATGGTGGCAGTTGAAGTCTCCCAAGTATACTCCTGGTTTGGGAATGGTGCATTTGGCCATCTAATATTGGGAGGTTTGTAGACAGCTGATATTGTCGTTCCTGAGATCTCGACAGTTATAATTTCAGTGCCATTCTGCTGGGTGCTAGTAATGACTTTATACTTGTCAATATCTTGTCGGAGGTACGTTATAGATCCATGGATATCTGAGTTAATATTTGCAACCACCTTATAGCCTGTCACCTTCACTCTGGCTTGGACCTAGGTATCGTTTGCTAGGTGTGTTTCCTGCAGTGATATGATGTCAATTCTCTGGTCGCACAAAACTCGAGAAATATTTTCCATACATATTTTTTTGATTTGGTTGTATTTTTTGGTATATTACTAGATATAATATCATTAATTGCATCGTCAGATGCATTACCAAATCTTAGCGACATCCTCTGTCGAAAACACCAAACTGAAAACACCACATGTAAGGTATAATCGCTGTAATCCATAGGTGATTGGATGCAATTTGACACATGACTCTAAATTAAGTAATTTGATTGGTTACTATAGTTAGTAAAAAATTATCAGTGTAATGTTAACATGATTGGGTGAAATTGTTTCATATGGTACAAAATGACAAAATTTGATTGGTTGTTAGAACTGTCAAAAAATTTTCGCTGTAATTTTCGATTTTACATGGGATTTTTGACAGGAGGGAAATATTTAGTTTAATTTCAAAAAATTACATGAAAATATGAAATTGTCTCAATACTAATCTTAGAACTAAAATCTTAAATTATATATACAAGCTGCCAGGTAATATTACATTATTCGTGCATGATCCCTAGGTTGAAAATTCAGTTATGAATCCTTTGGATTCACTGTAATAAAATCTATTATGATAGAAAAGGACCAACTATACAAAATTGATGGAATTTCACAGTTGTACTAACGCATGGCATTGTCCAATTGAATTCGCAGCGTCATGAAAATTCAAGGTTCTACCAAACGATTCTAAAAGGAAGAAGAATAGTCAATAGATAAAAAATGTATTTCATTTTAATTATGTATATTACCAAATGTGTAATATGCATGTAGGTGTGTAGGTGTTAACAAACACTATTTAATACTTTTAATATTTTTACTGAAGAAAAGAAATGAAGTTTATTGTAAACAAATTATATCTAACAAATTTCAACAATGAAATTTATTAAATCAAATAACCTTGCAAGAGGACTGCTCACATGGGGTACACTTCCTCACAAAATAATGATGACTAATATAATCAAAGAAATTCAGTTTTCAAATGACTTCACTTATTCAAATTAATTTTTAATGAACTTCTATGCCAACAAGTATCTTATACATACTTTTATTAAATACCTGTCAGTGAGCCTTGAACTTTTTTCTATCAATATTTAAACAAATGTTAAACATGAACTAAAATATCAAGTATTTTTTTCGTGCAGTTCAAAAAAAATTAGTTTTAAAATCAAAATATCATTCAATTGACGTTGTACCATTGTCATATACATTATCTTTGTATACCACTAAGTGAATCAGTTAATAATTTTTAATTTAATCATTTAGTTTATAACTAAAAGACTTTTGGATACTGACATTCTTCAAATTTGATGATGATTACATCCGAAACTAATCGTGAACTAAGTTTTAAATACAAATATTTTTGAAATATATAAATCCTTTTATGTTTCCCCATAATATATACGATAAATTATTGATTTCGAATGTGAACCAGGTACTTTATAATCATTCTTTTAATTTGAAGTAATGGCGCTGCGCTGTCATGAATATAATGCTGGTGATGATATAATGCTCAAATGGCCGAGCCGGAAGTTAAAAGATTTTTTCTTTGTTATTGAAGTGACGTAAAATTGTCAAAATTGCGACATTTTGTAACTTAACCTCTTTATACTTAATTAAAAGCTGTCGAGAGCTTTCAGCTTAAGCTTACAGATTTATTGCTTGCTTCGGTTGGAAAAAACACCAATATAATTTTTACAAAAATATGCAGTTACCACCAGTTTTTATAGACGTTAGTCTGGAAGATCAAGTAAGTTTTTAAGTTAGAGCCTCAAATGTTGACTAATTTCCATGTGTTGTTAGGCTTTGGAGCTTCGATCATACTTTAAAGGATTAGGTGCTGAAATTTCGGAAGAGAAATCAGCTAAAGGCATTGAGGATGATCTTCATAAAATTATAGGAGTTTGTGAAGCCTGTTTCAAGGAAGGAAATGAGGCTGAAGTTGAATTGGTTTTAAATGACATCGTTTCTATTATGGTTCTTGTAAGAATAAACTACTTCTGCTGTGTTTTTAAACTATATATATATCTATGTTAACTTCGTTCACATACAGTTCGCTGAAAAATAATTTAATGAAATATTTTTAGATTCCTCTGGAACGTTGTGAAAATATTATTATGGCTTTTTGTGAAAAATTGATAAAGGCACCAGGTCAAAAGTTGGGAATGGTTTGTTTGAGAGTGTAAGTTTTAGTTCATTAAATTAATTAAATTATTTCATTTAAAATTTTTAGTCTCTGGCTTCTTTTCCAATCACTGGATAATGGTTCTACTATACGCTACAATGTTTATTACCATCTGATTTTAATTGCTAAGCAAACTGACCAAGTGAAATCTGTGTTTCACGATATTGATCAATTGAAGCAGCAATTTGCTCAATGTTCTCCTACTAATGAACAATTTCAGAAGCTATATAGACTACTGCATGAAGTTCTCTTGAAAGGCAATGAAAGGTAATATTAATTAATAATTTAAATTACTATATATTTAATCAAATGAAAGTCTATCTTCATCTACTATAGATGTTTTTTTTTATTTATCTCATATTAGTCCAGTCACCGGCAGTAAAAAACTGTAAAACCGTGGAATTTTGAGAATCAACACCGATTTTGATAAAAATTTGGATTTAAGCTCTACTTACCCTCTCTTTCAAAATCTATACTCTGCCGAAATGTGCTTTTTATTTTTTAGGAATGTAAACTACCGCTTAGCACAGAAAACTGAAAAATCGTATATTTTAGCATGTATTTAGTTAAAATTAAGTTTAAATGAAATATTTGTAGATCTTTTGATTTATTCGAACAAGTTTATGATTAATCAGACAGTTGCAACCCCTTCAAACCATTCCCTGATGGTAGTAATTTCTAAAACTAGTTTTAAAGGTATTTATATCTTGAAATAATTGAAAATTGCGTCATATTGAAATATTATACTCTATTTAAATGAAATTATCAATTCAACCCTTATAACTCTTTTCCTGAGAATATGAATTATTGAAAAATAATCTCAATGATATCAGAGAAATCTTACAGGTTTCTGGACAAAAATGTTTATTATTAATTTACTAACAATGCCGACGTTTCAATGCTACTTGCATCTTTTTCAAGGCTGAAATGAACAATTTAAATCACATATACATTACAGCCTTGAAAAAGATGCAAGTAGCATTGAAACGTCGGCATTGTTAGTAAATTAATAATAAACATTTTTGTCCAGAAACCTGTAAGATTTCTCCGATATTATGATAATGGACGTTACCACAATCTCAATGATTTTTTCAGAATAAGAAATGATTCAAAAGTGCATTAATATTGAATCAGGAATATTTCATCAGTGATATAACTCTTGTCGTTTTTTGAACGCAACCCTTATAAAAGCCACCCCTTGTGACCAAAAATATGAAAATAGCGGTTTTTTTGCAGTAATAATGAGAAAAAATGATGGAAATTTATTTGCACTGAATATAGTTTTTCGTTTCCTCGTCGCTCTCGGTATCCACGTCTTCCTTTTGGTCTAAAACTGGTGTCATTGGAAGTAAAATTCCGTCAATTTTAATCCAACCCCAATCAAAAAAATTGATATTTTTGTTACCCAGCCATATTATTACCCAGCACCAACTGTTGGGACAATCTAACAGCCTTTTTTAGTGGTTAAATTAATAAATGAGTTATATTTGATTTGTTCGAGGTATTCAAACAAGTTTGTTACATGTTTCAATGTATTTAAGGTAGTGTCTTTAGTAAGTCCAAACAACATTTCGGTACAGTATCTACCGGCTTTTAAAATATCTTCAAGTGTTGAAGAAGTATAATAAATCTTCGCCTTTTATCTTACGTCGGAACATTTTCCTAAAATGTCGATAAATTTTTTTTACCTTTATTGAAGAAGGCAGAGGTTGAGTCACATTCAGTGAAGCTGTGAGAAAATAATATCAAATCTGCAATGTTTGAATATTCAATTTCTAAACTTTTAGAAGAATATGCCAGTGAAGCGAGATTTTGCTCTGAAATTAAAAATTTAGAAAGTTGGTTTTTCGACGATTTCTCCCTCATTTTTTAAGCTATAACATTTTCAAAAATAACATTTTGTAGGGAATTTCAGAGTCTTTGACACCACGTTGATTAAAACTTTTCTCCATCTTTCATTTGAAAAGGGTTGACCTGAAAGGGCTTGGATGAGCCACAATTAATACGCGAATGCAAACTTTGAGCCAACATATCTCGTTCAATTTTCTTGATACAGAGATCAAAAAAATATCAACATTTTTAGTAAGGAAAACCCTACAATTAATCCTGAAAACAGTTTTTTTTATCAAGAATATTTTTTGGTTTATTTGAGAAAAATGCATTTTTTTCATAATTACGAAAATTCAATTTTCAATTCAATCAACAATTTTTTATAAATTAAGCATTCTAAACTTGTCAAATCATATGGATATATATATATATATATATATACAAAAATATATATATATATATATATATATATATATATATATATATATATATATTATGCTCTGCAATTTTTCTTTTATCATAAATTATTCTGTCACATATTATAATTTTTATTTGAAGGTGTTTGACAATGTTAATTGATTTTTGGAGTTCCATTGCCTATTTAAATTCATATCTGTGATTAGAATGAATAGTTGAATTGTGTGTAAAACAAGAAAATTTATTAGATATAGTTGTATCGGAAAATACTGAGGTTAAGAAGTTGGAATTTATAATATAGAGCATAAACTTTTAGACTCGTTAGAGTGCAGACCGCCAAAGATACAAACGAATCTTTGCTAGGAAACACCGAAATGCGATATAAAAAACTCGGGTTTTTCAAATTTGCTGCCCCACCATAAAATCTGATCGACCGAAACAATCGTGGTTCTCTATACTGAAAAACTTATCTGCACTGCTTAAGACCAGTTTGAGTGTTAACCGCTAAAATTAATATGGATCATGTTGGACTTTTCGAGACATAAACAATGGCCCCTACCCCTCTCCTCTAGCCCCCACCATTTGAGAAATAACCTGGTCTGCTAACTTAATAATTTAAGTTAGCCCTTCATTTGTTTTGCACTTTTTTTTTGGAGCTACAAAAGAAATTTTTTCGCAACAAACACGTTATAAACCCTCTATAAATTCTTTTTACCGGCCGCCATTTTTGGTCTGTCAAGTTAATATACGTCTCTATATTCTTTCAAGTACATAAATTTTTCTAAAAATAGTATGAATGTTTGTACTAATATTATTTCTGAGAAACATAAATCTTTATTATTTTATTTTATATTATGTACTATTATACTAACATGTTTTTAATGGCCACTGTTTTCATTTAGGGTCATGTCAGTTAATAAAACATCTATTGTAAATTATATTCATATAATATTGTAATCCACCACTCATTTTGTCCATTTTCTCTGCCTCATGTAACTGGAGCAAGGTGGCCCAAGCAATAATTATATTACGTGTTCTTAGAAATTTAAACATTATCACTGACACCAGTATTTTCGCTCCCGAATTTAGTAATATCTTTTATCTACCACAGTGAGTTAAGAAGCTCTTACCGCACGCATTTTGAGTGACTTAAGAGCTTCTTAACTCACGCATGTTTATTACCGCACTCTTTCTTTAGATGACTACCACTCTTCATACTTATGGTAGGTATACTGCCTGGATTTTTCTGGTAGCAATCCAGAAATGGCTCTCGATGCCTCTTCTTCAATATCAGAAGGAATACTTTCCGAATCGCTCATTTTAGATTACAATTTTTGAAACTTGACTTCAAAGTGACATCAATATTATTTAATATCAAATTGACATTGCCATGCATGGTGTTCCAGGTACTTATTTGAACAAAGGTATTAAGGTAAAATTAATTATAATAAAAATGAATCGTATAAAAATAAGTATCCCGGTTAGGAGTAGATAAAATATTGTACAATACACGCGAGTTAACCCCATTAAGACACTTGTGTGGTTACACAACTCGTGCTACGCACTCATGCAACTTTCACACGCGTATCTTAATGATGCTGTTAACTCACTTGTATCTTGAATAACTATTTTCTGTATACCGAATTTGTGTTAGTAAATTTTCTCCACTCAATAACACTTAGTAGTCCACTTTATTTTCCTACGCCACAGAGTTAATTTTGGTCAAATTATTCTTAATTTTGTATTCTGTATTTTTGGGAGTGCAGTCGAGACCACAGCACTTAGGCCCCATTGGGCCCTTTGTGCATCCTCCCCGGGAACATCACCAGCCTAGGCTCCCAACCATCCCAGTCGTTTGAAAAAGAGGGTGATTGCAACTAAGGGGATTTCCCTCAAGGTGGCTAAGATTGGCCACCTTTCACCCAGAATGGATTCTCGGAGTGACAAGACAGCGGGGCATTCACAGAGAACATGTTGTACTGTCTCGTCTTCCTGTTCACAGCCTCTGCAGAGAGGTGTGTCACTTAATCCCATATTAAATAAGGGCTTTTGAAGTTGGCAGTGTCCCGTTAAAATTCCCACGACATTGCGTAGTTTTTCTCTGGGAATCGCCAGGTAGATCATTGCTGCATCTTTATTGGGATAATTTAAAAGTTCCCTGGCAAGTCTGCAGGTAGTTGTTTCATCCCAAAGGTCTTTGAATTTTTGATGGGTGTTCTCTTTCATCATTTGTGACTTTGCTGTCAGTGGTAGTAGGCTGGAAGGGCCAGGACCGAATATTTTCAGGCCGGCTGCTTTCCTAGCCAATTCGTCAGCTGTTTTGTTGCCATTGCATCTCGAATGGCCTTTGACCCAGCACACCATAATTTGGTTTGTATGGGCTGCACCCGCAAGTGCTTGATGGCATTCCCATAGTGACTGTGAAGTTATTTTATGATTCTTCATGGCCAGTAACGATTGTCTAATATCTGTGTAGAATTTAATTGTTTTGTTCGTTATGTTCCTACGAGCAATCTCGTTCGCGGCTATGGTTATGCCCGTTAGCTCTAAAAGGGACCAAAACTGGTACAAAACACCAAACAGCTCTGTCTGAACTATGTTGGCACATTTGTCCATGGTTCACTTAAGTTGAAATCGCAGGTGTCTCGAATATATTCTACAGCCTGCTCCTTTTTCTTGCTTCGATCCGTCCGTGAAAATAATGATCGTTCCTTCATCGGAGGTCGCATTTCCACTGTTTGTGTGTATTGAGTAGGGTTTATCAAAAACAAATCGCGGGGGAATGCTGTCTGCATTTACCTGTAGCAGAGGCATCGTGTTGGTAGCCTCGAGCCACAGGCGACGTCTATTCTCCCCACATCCTACTTCTGGCTTTATACCAATAGTCTCGAGGCGTACCATAGTTGCCAAGGCCACTTCTTGTAGATAAATATCCAAATATGGCAGGCATAGCATCACGTCTATTGCCCTAGTTGGTGTTGTTCGCATAGCTCCGGTCACACTTAGACACGCGGTCCTTTGTGTCTGCCCAAGCTTGAGCTTTGCTGTTGTCTGTTGGCTTTTAGGCCACCAGACGACGGCTTCCTTGGCTATCATCGGTCTCACGATGGCAGTGTATATCCACATGACCACCCTGGGTTTCAGTCCCCAGGTTTTCCCCATGATCCTGCGGCACTGTCCGTAGGAGCTGTGTGCCTTTTTCAGTCTTCTCTCCAGGTGAAGATTCCAAGTGTAGAAAGTAGTAATCTAAACATGACACCAGTATTTTCGCTCCCGAATTTAGTAATATCTTTTTTCTGTATACCGAATTTGTGTTAGTAAATTTGCTCCACTCAATAACCCTTAATAGTCCACATTATTTTCCTACGCCACAAAGTTAATTTTGGTCAAATTATTCATAATTTTATAATTCATGGTAATTTTTTCACCTTAACATTTCCTAAAGTTAATATCTCCATTTCTTTTCAGTTTCGAGGTTTGCATTCTATATTATAATATCATACTTACCTCAGTTCTTTATTAGATATAAATATGCCGCAAATATAGCAATTTTTTTTTGAGGAATAAGTAAACTAAAACTACTCATTCTGTTTTTTCACAAATAATTTATATAATCTGTCCATTATTAATATAATCATAGACTTGAAATCAATATAATGCATTTTTTCATTTGCTTAGTGAGCAAGCAGCAAAAGTAATGATTGAACTTCTGAAAACCTACACTGACAAAAATGCGTCACATGCCCGTGAAGATGCTATCCGTTGCATCGTGTCTGCTTTAGCTGATCCAAAAACCTTTTTACTGGATCCTCTGTTATCTCTTCAACCAGTAAAATTTCTCGAAGGAGATTTGATCCATGATCTACTCAATATTTTTGTTGGCGAAAATCTAGCTGCTTATCTTAAGTTCTACAATGATCATAAGGAGTTTGTAACTTCCCAAGGGTTGAACCATGAACAAAACTTACATAAAATGCGCTTGTTGTCATTCATGCAGCTTGCTGAAAGCACTCCTGAATTGAGTTTTGATGTTATTGAACAAGAGCTACAGCTGAAGCCTGATGAGGTTGAATCATTCATTATTGAGGGTAAGTGTTGCTATCAGTTTTTTTTATTTTATTATATATAATTATTCAAGTTTATGATACAGAAAAGTAATTATATTTTCTAGTTAAAATAATTTAATTTAATACCTATACCAAAAGTTACTAGAGCCTACATGTTATACTGTCTCAATTTCTAGCAACTTTTGTTACCGGTATTAAATGAAATCATTCAACTAAGCGTAGTACTTTTCTATAGTATATTACCTTCATGTCCTCCACAATACTAACAATCCACCTTTATACAAGTACCTGATATTAATATGTTTAGGGATTAAATATTCAGATAATGTGTGATATTTGGTTCTTTTTATTTTGTTAATATTTTAAGAAATTTCATTTGATATATGTGTTTTCGTATTGGCGTAGTGCTGTTTGTGAGTTATTACTCCTTGAACACTATGCAGCCTAACTTAAATTAATAAGGAAGGCACACTAATTTTTACTGAATTAATACAGCGATGATAAAGTTTTGTATATCGTTTATTTTGCGTTTCTTACAACTGTGTTCTGGTCGAATGGTGAATAGTGACTGGTCTACATTACTGAATTTTACAAACTAAGAACTATATGAATTTATGGTCTGCCGTTCGAGGTCAAGTAGGTACCTAATTGAGATACTGCCTGTCGACAAACTAACAATTCTTTGAGAGGGTGCAAGATCTGCTTTCACTGTTGGAATTTCCATTGAAAACTATATTGCACATGGTAAAATGAATATCTCGAGGATGAAATACCAGGAAACATAAATATAACTAACAAACATTGGTTTCTACGAGTTCTTAAACAGCAACTGAACAATATACTTATATTTGAAAGTTTTATGCTATTATATTGCTAAAAAAAAAGGCATGAGCAGCAAAGTTCCGTCACTAAGGTCGTATTTTTCGAGCGAAATGCATCGCGTCGAGATGCTATTCCAAAAGGATTTTAAGTCAACATAAACTCAATTTACGTACCAAATTTCAACCCTTTAATACAATCTGCAGAAGCTTTTTATTTTGATAGTTTCGTACTGCAACGAGAACAATCCCAGGTACCAACTTTCAGCTCATTTGACTCTATTGGAACCGCTGGAGATGCCAATATGTAATATATATCATCATCATCATATGCAGCTATGGTCTACCGTTAAGTACGGTGCAGCCTCCTCGCATATCCTTCCTTCATTCCTGCCCATATATTACGTTGTTGAGCAGCTTGATACCAGTTTGTATGACTGGTATTATCAGCTGATCGAAGGCTCGCTTCTTTAGGCGGAGTGGCATTCTTGATTTAAAGATGATTGAATTTTGTCCGAATGCTTTTCATATATATATATATATATATATATATATATATATATATATATATATATATATATATATATATATATATATATATATATATATATATATATATATATATATATATATATATATATATATATATATATATATATATATATATATATATATATATATATATAAATATTATAAAATTAAAAAAAAACAAGGACATTCATTCGACACTAATCAAACAAACCTCTTAGCGGAGCTGGTTATACTAGTTCACGATACATAGAAATAATTTCCACTTATCTTAAGATGGTTAGTGTTAGAAATGTTAAGATGTTTATCACAATCACAATCGATGGAAATTGATAGACAGTCTGTTTCGTTCTTTTTGGGGCTCATCAGTATCATCCTGATCAATGTATCAATGTTGCATTACATCGTATTGATGTATCAACCTTACTCTAGCTAGCAGTAATAGTAGCCACCTTCTGGTGTCAGGACGTACGAGTTCTCTTTGCCGAAATGTTTCGCCTGTCTGAAAGATGTGGTTCATTTGTTTTCGACTGGCGACGCTGGTCATATTTATATGCCATTGTGTTGCTATAAGGAAAATATAAGACCGTTTAAAATTTTGATCGATTGTGATAAACATCTTAATATTTCTAACATTTACCATCTTAAGGTAAGTGAAAATCATTTCGATGTATCGTGAACTCGTATAACCAGCTCAGCCAGGAGGTTTGTTTGATTAGTTTCGAATAAATATCCCATAAATATGTATATATATATATATATATATATATATATATATATATATATATATATATATATATATATATATATATATATATATATATATATATATATAATATATAGTGTAAAGCTCCCATTAAACGGACACATCACGGTTTCGGCGATTTTGTCCGCTTATGGGAAGTGTCCGTTTAAAGGATTGGCGGCCTTTATAGGGCAAATATAGATGGTAGCCATCGCATAAACATATGTACCATGATTTACATATATTATAATGAATAAGGAGGAAAAGCAACATATATGTATTTTGCTATGTCTTAATGTATTTATTGTACCTGAAAAGTTAAACATACATACATATTAACGCATTTTTAATATAAATAAAAATACCCCAAAGATCCGTTAGAAAGTTAAACATGCTCATGGAATAAAAATACACACACAGTAGGCATGCAGCATTTCTAAAATAAACATTACAATTCCTTGGGTTTTTGAAAAAAATTTAAAATGCTTGTTTGGCGGAATCGCGCCATATTTTTGCTGAAGAAGACAATTTTCAAAATGCTTTCCTAGTATTTTTTTATTGTGTTGAAATGCTAATTAAATCATCTCTAGCAATGCTTTCAACATAGAAATATGATTTAGATCTTCACCATATGAATTTATCGATTTTGAACCGAATGATGCGTTTGAGATTTTTCTACTTCTTCTTCTGACTGGTTTTGGACTACCTTCTTCAGTAGTCGACGTCTTCTAAAATCCATATTCGAAAAGTCATCCGCGGACTTATTTCTTTCTGTTGTTATATTATTGGTCTTCGGTTATGAAATTTCGTGCATTTTGGGGATCTGTTGCTCCTAAATGCTTGGCATGTCGCATACTCAGCACTGTCGATATAAAAAAAAAAAGAGAAATAGAATATAAAAAAGATCGAAAAAAATTTCAAAACAAAGTAAAAGAAAAAAAAATAAAAAAATAGACAGAGAAAAAAAAGTAACGGAAAACAAAAGTAAAAGAAAAATTTTTTTTTAACAAAAAAATTTAACAAAATTTTTTACAACACAACAAAAAATTTTTGAAATATTTTTTAAAAAAATAAAAATAATTAAAGAAAAGAGTTAAAAGATAAAAATAAACATAGAACAAAAAAACAAAAAAAGAAAAAAAAAAAAAAAAAAAATAAAAAAAAGGTAAAAAAAAATTTAATTTTATAAACAATAAAGAAAAAAAATAAAAAAATACAAATAAAAAAAAAAAAATTTATAAAACAAAGAAGAAATTTAAAAAAAAAAATGAAAAAAGAATTTTTTTTTATACAAGAAAAAAAAAAAACAAAAAAATAAGTAAACAAAAAAAAACAAATTTTGAATTGGCAGATCTTCTTCCGGATGCGCAATCAAATTTGTAAATTCTTTCACTTTTCTTTGAATCCAGCTTTGGCCGAAACAGTTCTTATAGTTCGAGGAATTTACCCTTCTCCATGCTGTTTTTTATGAAGACAATAGTCTCTAAGACATGATCCTTGATCCAAAGGCTGACAAACTGAAAGTTGTGTTTGGCGGTAAAAATACAAATTTTAACATTTTTTAGGTTTTAGATCACGAGGGTGAGAAGCCTGCATTGTCTAAAAATAAAGCACTTGCCTTTTTTGGATCCCCATTTTCCGGTCACATTGGAGTAACATTCAGACATAATATCTGCGAGTCATCCATGCTTTTTTGTTTGATTTCCATGTCGCCGGTAGATCCTTTAATAGCAACGTTTTTTAAAGGCACGAGGCGAAGCGATTTTCCGATCGCTAAAATCTTGTTTATCCCCGCCATACTGCACAGAATAATGGTTAGTCCCTGTCCTTTAGACAACTTTCCACCCACAATCATTTTTCTCCTTTGAGGACAGAGTTTTATCCGGTAATGTCGCGGAAAAAAAGTCCGCTTTCATCTGCGTTTGTACACATGCCCTCCGGTTTGTAGCCAAGCAACATAGACGGAGTTTCTCCAAAAAATTGTGCCACATCAACTTGAATTACTGCAGCAGCATCTGCAGAATAATTGCAATTTAAAACTGATATTATGTCTCTTGCGCCACTTTTGAAGCACCCGTCGGACGGCACTGAAATTGTTGTAACCCAAGTTTG